>WBNM01039637.1:568205-597117 GCA_013399055.1 Ramphastos sulfuratus
GTGGGCAAGACGGAGACGGAAAATGAGAAGGGCAGAACTGACTTTACACCCTGTCTGCAGTTACTGTGCTGTGCACTGATTCTGTCTTTCTACGGCAATTTTAAATGTTACCTGTCTTGGAGATGCCCAGAAAACCTCCCCATGTGTTCGTGCACACACTAGGAAAACGAGGCTGTGTTGCTTTAAGGCCTGTACAAGACACGTAGGGGAAAAAATGTATGCCCTTTCACTTCTGCTTGGCTAATCTTTGCTCTGGGCTGTCTGCAGGGCATGAGGCAAGTAGATGCAGGGATCTGACATGCAATAGGAGATGCACACATGACAAAACTGAGAAAAAGAGTTACGTGCAAATATTTGCAAGTTATTTTGTTCTAGACATGGTAACACAGTGTAGTTTAAGAGTGTATCTGCTGTTTATGGGGTTTAGTTCATACTTGCAAAATAGATTAGTAAGTTTCTTCCAGCTAAGATTCTCAAGTCTTTTTTTACTTCTTGCTGCCTCCATGACACTTCTCCCTGATGCCAGAGTCCTGTGTGCACAGAAAAGTCCTTCTGTGTGCCACAAATACATGAGTTACAGGTTAGCCTTGAAAACACTGTCCCTCATTTTCAAAATTTAAAATTTAAATCTCCTGAGTATAATAGTGCCTGAACATGTCTTGTCTAAAGAAGTCTCTCTCTGGACCTTTCTGTCCTAACATAAGCAACATAGGAAGGTTGTTCTCAGACAGTCTGTGAAAAGCATGTATTTATTTCTTCTTATGCAATAACTTTGATTGGGGGGGATTGAATCAGTGTCTCTAACTGATGATGATCAGAAAATTTCTTGCAGCCATGTTGAGTTTTGTAGTCCAGTCCCTGACTTTGCTCTTAACTTTTGCCTTTCTGTACTTCGTTGTAGTATGGTTTTACCCAGAATCTCTTTGGGCCCTTAGGACTCTAGTTGTTTTGCCTGTTTGTATGTTCTGTTTCACAGTGGTTGTAATACTTACCTGTGTAGTGGTGTATACAGTAAAATCTTAGTTAAGTACCCATTGTAGGGGGCCTGTGGGCAGAAGAATGATTGCATCGAGCATATGCCTTAGTTTTAATGCGTCTTTTTCATACTGTCATTAATAACAGCTCTCTTGTGTGTTTGATCTAGACTCATTATACTTTTCACGGATGAATTGGGTCACATTTCCCACTGGAGAGCCATCATGGCAGGAAGTCTGGCTGGCATGGTTGCAACCATCGTGACTTACCCCACTGATGTAATTAAAACACGGCTCATTGTGCAGAACTGGCTGGAGCCATCTTATGAAGGAATTCTTCATGCTTTTTACAAAATTTACCATCAAGAAGGATTCCTTGCACTCTACCGTGGTGTTTCACCAGCTATATTAGGTAAAATAATAACAGAGAGAAATTGCTTCATTGCATGTTGATTATTGTGGCTATGTAATGTGTTCATTTGCTCCCTTCATTTCAAAAGCAAATAGTAGTGCTCTTCTGTAGAGGATGCGTAGATTTACAAGGCATGATAACGCTGATTACCTCTGCTACAGCTTTATTGTATGGTTAAACATTCAGTGAAATACTCTTTTCCTTCTTTTATAGATGATCTAGCTGTGCTCGGATACAAGATTTTCAGCATTTAACTCTTTAAAAAAAATATATATATATTTATACACATATAGTGTTCCTGATTCTTACCTAGATATGAAAGCATCTCCCTAAGCTGTTCATTTGAAGCAATATGAGCAGTAATGTATAACTGGTGTGAAAAGTGAAGATTTGTGATACTCTCTCTTTACATTAAATGCCCTTTAAATTATTTATTTATTCTCCATAGCTTTTAAAAACGCCATTTAACTATGAGTCCACCTTTTCACAGTATGATATTATTATAAATAAATAATATCAATAATAACTACAATAACAACAACAATAAATATATATAATCCTACTGTAAAATTGATGAGAGCATGAAACAAGCAAAAGAGAACAGAAGTATCCTTCATCAGCTCAACTGAAGAAGCAAATCTGTTTACCTGTACAACTGCTAGAGTTGAGTTGGCCTGGAGGAACAGCTTGTCGCAAAAGAGGTAACCTAGAGAAAGCTGACCTGTTGTGGAGTCTAAAGCAGTTAATAACTCTGACAACATGCATATTTTAGTATGTAAATATATGCCCCTGTCAGTACACATGGATGCTACAGTATGGGTGTTTGGTGGCAAACCTACAGAGTAAAGTTCTGCAGAGTACAGATCAAGTGTGAGCAATGGGAGGTGTAAAGTGGCTCATCACATTTTTCTAGGCTATGCAATGAGCAGCTCTGTTGTCTTAGTGTACAGTGTGTTGATATAAACCTGTCTGCTTTGCTTTCTAGGTGCTGTCCCATTCTCTGCAGGCTCCTTCTTTGTTTACATCAGTCTGGACAGAATCTGGAGAGAACCCATAGTTCATTTCACTCCTCTTCAGAACTTCATAAATGGCTGTGTAGCAGCTGCTGTGGCACAGACACTTTCTTTCCCCTTTGAGACTGTCAAGAGGAAGATGCAGGTACAGACACTTGTGTTACTAGTACTTTGTTGTAGGTGCTTGTTTCAGGAGCTTAGGACAAGATTAGCCAGATGATCATGTGACACTATTTTTCTTATCAGGAGGATACAGACACTTTAGTTTGGTTGGGTTTTGATTTGGTTTGGAGTGGGTTGTTTGGGGGTTTTTTTTGTTGTTGTTGTTTTTGTGGAGTCTGAAAATTATTGTTATAAGTGTGCTGTTGCACTTTGAAGGTGATTCAAGTACTATCACAGGATATATGTATACTCTCAGTCTCTGGTGTCTTTGGCCTTTTTCTTTTTTTCTTGTCAGTTCTATCAAACTCTCACAGTTCAGAACTGGCAAAC
Source organism: Ramphastos sulfuratus (assembly GCA_013399055.1). Classification (NCBI taxonomy): domain Eukaryota; kingdom Metazoa; phylum Chordata; class Aves; order Piciformes; family Ramphastidae; genus Ramphastos; species Ramphastos sulfuratus. The sequence continues at coordinate 571,097 of WBNM01039637.1, forward strand.
CTTCAGTCAAATACAGGCATTCGTTCTCCCCTGTTGTGATTTGGTAGCTCTCTGGCTGAGTTTGTTCTTTTAGCCTAAGTTCATTGGACTGCAGATTTATGGGAAGCTTTTGGTATGTTAAGGAAAAAAAGCCAACATTTGGTGTGGCAATGTTAGATAGGTCCTCATCCCCTTCATTGTGGTAGCCTGGTTGGTAAGTCACAAGCTAGCAAAAGATCAGTGAAACTGTGAATTCCCCTCTCCTGCATCCCAGGTTCCCTTTTTCAGATTCAGTGGCACGGAAGCCTTTGCTGCTATGTCTCCATCTCATAACCTCAGCAGGAGGAGCAATGTGTTCTATTAGACCAGCTCATGTAGCTGATGTGTGCCGGAGTCAGGCTTTAGGCTGACCTCTTTCATCGGGTGTCTCATAAAATGTCTCAGGCGAGAAGGAGATTCTGAGCATGAAAACTTGATAGTTTTTTCCATCTATATCATGTGTCTAAGAAAAGCAATTACTCCTTACAAGTCCTCTTTTTCTTTATATTCTCAAGCTCATAGCAATACTGTTACCCCAAAAAATAAAAGCATTCACTGTGCTGCTTCCCTTTTAATATTTTCTGTCAATCCATCAGTTACTTGAACATTCAGTTTTCGTAATATGTTCAAAACTAACATTCAATTGTAACTGGTGCGATGTTAAGTTCTGTATCAAGCTTTATCTTGACAGGCAAGTAGGAAAGTGGAACATGCCCACCTTGCATTTCCCTGCCACTAGGTTGTACTCTTTCACTAAACGGATGCTTAAAACATCTCATTGGCACTTCTAGAAATAAGGGAACTGGATTTATTCCCTCAGTATGTAGGAAGTGGATATGCTAAAAATACTTTGAACAGAAAAAAAGGCTGAACAACAGAGAGGTTTTTTTTCCCTCTAAGATACATTGCCACAACTAAGTAGTGATTTTTTCCAAGCTTAGAGAAATGTCTCCTGTTCAGTGATTTATTCTGAAGGCACAGGAGAAAGCAAGAGGAACTAGCTGCCCAGGTGTGGAGTGCCTAGGTGTTTGGTACTGGAAATTACAGAAATTGTGAAAGCTTGTCCAGAAAAGAGACATGTTGAAAATCACACCCACGCTGATACTAAGAGTTCAGCGGAACTCATATAAGGTCATCCAAGAAGACTGGTTTTCACATTTAGCACCAAGGTATGGCCCAGCTTTGCAGGGAGCAGCTCTGCTTTGTGCATGCTTGCAGGCCCGTTCTGTTTGCAGGATGGTAGTCAAAAGAGAGAATTGTCCAGGACAACACCCTAAAAGGTACCTAAAAGGGGAAAGAAAAACTTCGGGACATTTCAGTGTTCTGTAGAAAACAGGGGAGCACATCATACTCTGATCAGCCTCCATTCAGTGATTCATCTTTCTAGCTGATAGGAAGATGATAAGAAAGCCTTCAGCCACTTCTGAGCCTGGCAGGTGCTCTCCAGTGCATGTGGGGAAATGCCGCCTCTGTGTTGAAACAGTGAACAGTGATTTTGTGTACAAAAGGAACCCAGTACACTGCAGAGGTCAACATCAGATTGCTTTTCCTTCCCTTCTGTCTCACTGACCTGGCAGATGGAGGTACACTTTTCCAATGAATCTGGGGTGGTGGGGAACCAGGGAGTTGTAGGGCAGTTTCAGGAGCTTCAGAAATGGAGGAACTAGGACATAAGGCTGTCTTCTCTGATTCTGGGATGGAGTACAAGCCTGAGAGCAGAACATGCGGTTCAGATCTTTACCTGACATGACAGGTGGTCTTAGAAGAGCTAATTCCATATGCCTCATCTAGACAATGCTTGAATTGTTTGCACAGACTAGAAAATTAATTCTGTTGTGGGAGGAAGGATAAGATGCTATTACAACTGAGATTAAAAATAATTTTGTTTCATCCTTTCTCATTTTATGTATCTGAATCCTACACTTCTGACGTCAACAGCTTCTGTTACTGACATCTGTGGGAGTAGGAGCTGACTGTCAGTGAACAATTCTTCCTCTGTGTTTTGGTGATGATTTATGATGTCAGATTTGCTTTGTAACCATGGCTTCTTCCCCCTCTGCTATTGGAATTATCTTTATGATGTTTACTTTTTTTTGTTTTTTTGTTTTTTTAACCAAGGTGCTGCGTTTGCTAAATATACTTGAATGTCTTTCTTGAAAGAAATGTTAATTAATATGAGTGAGTTTTACTGAATACATGAGTCCTCTGTGTTGTGCTTATCCTAATTTTATTCCTTTGTCTTCCTTTTTTCACTTTGCTCCTGATTGGCATGTTAGAGAATTAAGAGGTACTGTATGCATGTTTCGGCATGAAAATATGGCTTCTGTTGTGCATCTGTAGAAGGGGACTAGTGAAGGAGAGGGTTATTCAAAGAGATGTTCTATATCAGTTGCTTTCCTGACTCACCCTTGTGCTATATCAGTTTCTGAACAAAAACTTACTGATCTTTGTACCTTTCTGACTATTCTTGGCTTTCCTTTCTTACCTCACAATATCATGTCCTTTGTTAAATCCAGTAACTAAGTGATGTTCAAGTACTGCACTTTTACCTTGCATACAAGAACACAACATGTTTGCTTTTTTCTTTTCCCCTTCCCTTAGGTAGTGAAATATCTGCTTATAATTCAATTTGGGTCTAGGAGAAGCCCTAGTAATATGTTTCCACTTCCCCACACCATCTTTTTTGCCAGTGATGACCTTCATAAGTGAATACTGGACTGAGCTCTGGCATTTCAGTAAGGGAAGATGAATTTAGAGCTGTTGCATGTCATTCAGAAGATTATTATTAGAATGACACTGATCTCTGACTACATGTAGAACTGAAAATCTGCAAACATGCACATGCAGACCTAATACCCAAGTTTGGCACTTCCTTCTGTGCACATGACCCTCAAGAGGTAGGCTCAGATACCCCTGGCTGGCACTTCTCAGCCAAACCGATCTGTGACTTTGATAGGGTTTCTTTGGCAAAATGTTCAAAGGGGACCCTAAAGCTTCACCAGATACTGCATTGACTGTAGTTACTCCTCATCTCCTTACATAAACAAACTCTGCATGCTTTGCAGAAGCTCAGCCCTGCCCCCACCTTTTGATGTGTAATTTGTTTTAATTTCTGTGACTTGTCTGAAACTTGTCTTTGCCAGTAAACGCTTCTCAGGTATAGCTTTACCGTCAAACCCTTGTTATCTGCAATAAGCACACTTTCACTATACTGCAAGATTTAGCATATTTTTGGTGGTGTCTGCACAACATCCTTAAGCTGTGAGAGCATCTCTCCAGGGAAAACATTGTTCAGTAGTGATCTTTCTGCTTTAAAATTTAACCACTGAATTCCCCCTATTGCTGTAAACAAACAGGCTCACTGTGCTTGGTTAATGTGGACTGTTGCCATACATCACCCAAGAAGTGGCCTTTTTTCACTTAGAGAAGTGAAGCAGTTAGGCCTCTGCTGCCTACAAATCTGCAGTGTGTTTTGGAGGGATTTTTATTTGGCCGTTTCTTTTTTTGTTGTTGTTCTTTGGGACACAAGATGCTCTGCAAGTGTGAAATGCAAATTATGTAAATGCTATGAGTTCTTATTAAGCTGGAGAAAACTAAGCAGTCATTCCTTTTGTGAGGTGTTAGCCTGTTTGAAGTACGTGCAATCTTGTTAAAGAAAATGATAAATGTTCATGAGCAAAGCACTTTTTCCCTGCTAAAATGAGGAGACGGTGCTCTTGCGTTGCTTAAATGTGAGTGACTCACAAAGAGAGCTCTTCGCTGGAGATGGTTACTGATGCTGACATGGCAGCCTGTGAAAGCTCTCAAGCTGTGGTGTCCCAGCTGTTTGTCAGATCTGTGTTCTTGTCAGCTGGGAATATGAAAGTTATTTGAGTCATGACTTGGTTTAAAAATAAGAAATCTTTTTGGGTCATACAGTTCACACGACATCTCAACAGCATACGTGCTATGAGACTCTGCAGGGAGGCCCTTTAATAGTGAACAGCATGGGAACCTGAGCCTTGAATATTTTCATTTCATATGGAACCATTTGACAGCACAAGGTGACAAATTCTATAGTGTGGAAGAAAATAAAGAGTAATATTACTACTTCTAGTCTGATTTCCTGTGGAAGTAAGACTTATGTGGTTGCTAGCTATCTGATTTTGTTCCCAGTAACTTTTGATGATGCTGTTCAGCTTCAGCTAAACTTGACAGAGGAATAGAGGTTTTAGAAATATTAACTTCCTTCAAGTTTTAGGAAAACAAGTGCACAGATAGAGATGAAACTCCAAAAATATTTCACCTGAGGGGGAGGCTGCAGTGTGAATTTTTACTTTTTTTAATTCTTCCTGTAATCCCATGCTACCTTTCTTGCTGCTGATGTTCAAACATCAACCAGGACACTATGCCCTGGGTGGTACTTGAACCTAAGGCCTGCCTGACTCCTCTGATTATTAGCAAATAGATAATAGATGTCAGATTCTGGGTTAGGTAAACCCCCTTGCTTGTCTTCTCCCCATGTCTAAGTGCTTTGGGCTACCAACATTTTTTATTTTGTTGATGTTGCTATGAAGATATTTTATACCCCTTTCTCCAAGGCTGTTACAGAACAGCCTACAGATTTGGGAAGTACTTGGTCCAATAAATTGTTGAGATAATGCCTGAAAAAAGCTACTGAGCATGCATGGACTTTGCTTTCCGTAACAGCCTAAATCAGCTTTCGTGCATCTGAGCCTCAGAAATGTTTCTTTTAGATCACCACATTCCCACAGCAGAGAATCATGAAAACTGCCTATGAAGTTGAAACACTGGACAGTGTCAGTAGAAAAACTGGAGAAGGGAAAATGATAAACTGAGATTTGGAAACAAGACTGGGCTGATGTAAGAGTCAGGTCTTCCTTCTGACGACTCATGCTATGTCTAATGATCTCTAACCCCGTTCATCCAAGTTGTTGTGGTGTTATAAGTATATAGTACTCACTCTGAGGTGGATTACAGCAGCAGCTTAGCCCTGCAGCACAGTGTTTGCTGAAGAAAAGCAGGAAAACACATCATACCCATTTGAAATCCAGGCAGTCTGAGGGAGGGCAAAATGCAATTCTCTGAGTGATTTTCCCGAGTACTGAAGTGGGCACCATGCTACCAGTCCTTGTTTTGGTACTGCCAGCTGAGCATAGCCATCAGCCTCTTACAGCCTCTGCAGCTCTCTGTGATCAGTGTGGTGTGAGCAAGAGCTCTTTAATCTGCTTTGAGGTAAATTAGATAGGTTAACTCAGCCCATTTTTTTAAACTCTGTAAGCTCACACAGCTGATGTGACCTGACATGGGTTAGGGTATGCTGCTGTGTGCACACAGTTGTTACAGCCATCATTTTCACTGGGACAAAAGCAGTGTCTCCAGAGTGACAGCTGTCAGGGTTACCCCTAACATGAGTACTTCTGCATCAGTTGTACAGGAAAGCCTTGTATCCATTTGTCTGTCCTTAGAATCATCTGCCTGTGACATGTAAGGTCATTAATTAAGCAAACTCTGCCATAAACAGGGACTACAACTTTGTGGACACTCACTTTTATATCTGATTTATTTTGCCTTGGTGTAATTCTTTAGGTCATCTACATAAGGGAAGTAAAATATGTCCTCTCTAAAGCCCCAGTCCTGTAAAATGTTCATTTTCTTCTCAGTTCCTACACAGGCAGCAGGAGATTCAGCAGTCTGTGGAGTGTAGGACCAAGCTAGTCTGCCTCAGGGTTTGTACCAATAAATGAACTAGTGTTAATGTGCATGAAAATGGTGCACCCATTTGTAAGGATTGAACTGAACCATCACAAGGCATTCAGAGCCCACCCAGAGGTATTGATGCAAGGGGTTTGCATTGTCTTGAGGAGAAAGACCTCAGTATTCCTCATCAAAAATTTCTTCACATGGCAGGTTGGCTATAAAGGCAGGGAAGGCTTAGGTTCAATGGCAAAGGAGGGATTCTGCAACAAACTCTGAAGCCTTAGGGTACAATAGGCTTGGCAGTAATGTATTTAAGGCTGAGAGTCAAACTTCTGAGCTATATTGCAAATCTGATCTCAGAAATTACTTAGCCCTCGTTTAGGTTACAGAGGAAATGACACAACCTGTTCCTAGAGCGCAAGAAGCTGGAGATCAGCTACTCTGGTGTGCTGCTCTGGAAGAGGTTGCCTCCTGAGAGCTTGTCACCATTTGCCTTCCTACGTGCCTGAATACCTTTGATGGACGTTAGCCAGGGGTAAGTCAGCATTGCCAAAGCACTGACAGAAAAGACAATGACTACCGGTAAGGCTGTTCTCCAGGGGAAAGGCTTAAGGAGTCCAAGGGAATGCATGCATTCTCCTCTGTTAATACTTATTTACATTTTAATTCTTTCTGATTGGAGTGGAATGAAATACTCTTTCAAGTATGCAGCCTTCACTTGAGCGAAATTTCTGTTGACTGCAGGGGCATTAGCTTGGATGAAAATGCAATCTTTGCCCTTCAGATTCTTTTGAACTAGTTATGCTTGCCTGTTGCATGTGTCCTTATTAACCCAGACTGCAAAGACTTCTTAGTTTAGGTGCCAGATTAAGAGTGCAAGCTCTTGAGCTGTGTTGTTAAGTGCACTCCTGTACTTGGAAAAAAAAAAAAAAGAGAGATCAGAAGTGTAGGACATCTTAATTTGTTGAAAATATATAAGAAAGAAGCAGTTCTACTCTTATCTGCCATCAGGGTAGCATACCACAGGTGGCAGCTGTTCACTGTTAGCTTATCTTTTGTACTCTGTGCCAATGGTGCTGTGTGCTCAATAAATAAATAGCAAATCTTTGTACCAACAAACTGTATGGAGGGACAGGAGCAGGAAATACATGGATTAAGAGAGGAATATTTCCAAATAGCCTGTGATGTATAGAAATGCAGATAATTGCAAACCAAAATGTCCTGAAGTGGGAATTTTTTATCTGCAGAGTTCAGGACTCAGGCTCATGTGGCCTAACCACTACATCTGCCATTTCCTGACCTGGTGGTCTCTGCTTGGTTCCCTGTGAAAGGTTCAAATGATTGATCTTTTGGTGGCTATGGTTCCCACTGCAGCTGCCTTGAACTACATCTGTCCTTCAATCCTAAAATGAAGAGAGGGTTTGAGATTAATTCTCAAAATGGGACTATGTTGTTCTGGCAGTTAGCTCACGATGCAGACACTGGGGCAGATGGTGTCAAGTTTTCAGGTAACATTGATCTTTAACAATTAACTTGAGTTTTGTCATGATACTTCACCCTTATTTAAATATTTTGTTTATGTAAAAGTGAGTGCAGGTAGGTTGGTTGAGTTTTTTAATACATCTCTCTTGAGTTTGGGTTGTCAAAACAGAATGCTAACTTCAGGGATTTGTCATAGTAACTTAGACTTGGTGGCCTTTGGACACTAAAAGACTGTGTGAGAGAGCAGATGAAGGCAGTTTGCATTTGATGCGCTTTCATCATTTAGAGAACCTGTCATCCATCAGAGGTAAAAACTTAGCCCTGCTACTACCATGACTAACAACTTGGCACTCTTATCACTGCAGAGAGCTGCACTGTGTCTCCAGCCTTCTGCAGCATGAGACAACCATAACAAGGGGAGAAGGAAGTCGTAAAACATGTTCGTAACAAACAGGTTTCCATGCAGCAGGCCACAGCATCAAGGGGTGTCAAAAAAAAAAAAGGAATTCAAGCTGATTTGAGATTCGTGTCAGGAAATGTCTCCATCAGAAACCTAATCTTTTTTATATGAGATTAGCTGTTTGATTTGTATGTCGTAGTAGATTTTGGGGGGGAGGGAAATAAATAAATAAATAAATAAATATAATGTGCAACTAGTTTACTAGTTTGGTCTGCTTGATTACTTCAGTTTTCTGGCTCTGGTTTCACAGGGCAGTTGTGAGGATTACAGTGTTGTAGACATGCATTGATGATGCAGAACCACTCAGAACCCACAGATTTATTTTTTTTCTTCACTAAAACCAGTGCTGAATAAAACACCTTCCTATTTTGTTTTCTTGTACTGATACATTTTAACTTTGTTCGGTTATTTTCCAAAACTCTGAAGTTTTATCTACACAGTGATATTCAGTTTCCCTTTTGCAGTAGGTGATTCTGAGATTCTGTGGGCAATTGTTTAAATATGGTGTGCAGGGTCCTAGAAACATACTGCTCCTGTAAAGCAGAAAGGCTGGCATAGCATACTTCATCCCACAGACTGAAATCTTGAAAATGGCTGTGACTGTGGTGAATGTTGCTATAAATAATCTTTCAGTAAATCTCTTAAGAGGTCAGTGTCTGTGGGCAAAATAGAAACCTGGAGGTTTGACTTACCTGTTCCTTTCTAACTGTGTTCTGGGCGTGTTTACTGCGTGTAGAATCTTACTGAAGCCTGCAGTGTGCTCGTTGCCTGCCTTGGTGTCACAGGCTGGAGTACTGTAATCAACCCCATTTGATATGTGCCTTTGCAATGTATACACTAAGGAAGGGGATTAGATCTAATTCATACAGCTAATTCTGGCAGGTCATGCCCTGCCTACCACAAAAAGACTTAAAGCAGAAGGGAATCACATGTTAAAAGCATGCCTGCTTTCCTGAGCTATTAGAAACTGTCCCTCTTCACTGCTTCATTGCCTGTATCTTCCTATGCCAAAAAAAAAGCTCATGGAAACTGCCTGATAGTCCAGAAAACAGAACAGAGGTTTGAAACCAGCACTCCTATGACTGCTGTTGCTTTTCTAAGGATCCTTGCATCACTTGAGAGCTCTCATAAGCAGCCCTGCTGCTAGTACCACCACTCATAGTACCTGAAGTCTCAGCTGCAGCACTCAGCATCTTCTACAGTACAGTCATGGGTGTCTTTGTGCAGGAGTTTCTCAAGTGAAGTGATGTGAATTAAGGCTTGAAAAGGCTTTTTCTCACTGTTGAATTTATCTATTTCTTTTCAAATCTTTACACCCCTTAGGTAACAGAGCAATGCAGACAGCTGAGCTTCCTTGTAGCAAATAAATATAAGTGAACATGTTTGTGTGCCTTAGCTATCAGACTAGTTCTGTTACATTGAACTATCTAAAGTCACAGCAGTTAACTCCCATAGCGTCTGCCTCTCTGAGTCCTAAAACAGGAAGCTATGGGAGCTTGTACCACAATTAGGATTTATGGAAATGGCTGTTAGCCCCATGGTGTTAGCAGGGCAAACATTGACACAAAAGGCACAAGCAATTAGAACAGTTGAAGTACTTTATCCCCTGCAAACGTAATCCCTCTCTTACAAATCAGATACATGGTTGAGAAAGTTCAGAGAGAAGCAAGTGCTTCTGTTCTCTCCTCCTTGAAGTGTAAAAAACTTACCCTCATCTATAGTAAAGGAGTCAGGACATGATAAAAGGGATCCAGAAGATAACAAGTCAGTATGCAGTGGAAGCCTGTTGCCACCTGTCTCAGTACACACATCTGCTTTCCCCAAATCACCTCCCAAAGCCCTGTCAAAATGAAGCAATGGTTTTACCTGTTACCTGATATCAGAGGTATTTTGCATACATTTCAATCATGCACAAAAAAGTGATTAAAAAATCATGATGTGTGGTTTTTTTTTTTTTGTAGGTAAAGACTATACAGTTAGTCTGTGGGGTGGTGAGGAGTTTCTCTTGTTAGCTTCTTAATCTTAGCGGTAGATTTGCCAATAATGCAAAGAGATGCGACAGCATTAAAACTATTTGATTAGCAACATCTCTTATATACCTGGAGCACGAGTTTTGATCTGTTTCCATTTCCAGCATCTGAGTTGACAAGTATTTGAAATGTTACAGCTGAGGTGTACAAAAAAATGTCATAACCTCTTGTCAGTCTTAGGCTTAGCAGCTCTGAGAAGCTGTTGGTTAGTCTGGCCAAGGAGGGAAGAGTGCTATACCACGTGGTGTTTCAGGTCAACGAGGGGATACTGATTTCCGTATTCACCGGTCGGTTCATGGTACAAGTCCCATTTTTATGAACCTTCTTCCCTGTGGTGATCAGCTGGCATGCACCCAGTCATCAGTCTGTGTCATGCCCCCCCCCCATTCCTGACTGGAAAGTGTCACTTGCCATGTGTTGGAGTGAAACCCTGATTTACTGATGCAAAATAAACCCATGGCTGCATGTGCACAGATGGATAAGGATGAGATTATTCAAGGTCAGGTTATCCTGTCTGTGCTAATGCAGTAGGAGCTTAATGAAGGAAGGATTTTGCTGTTAAAAATGACCCCCTACACTTCTTCCTTGTGAACAGACACTGTCTACTGCAGCAGGAAATGTAGTTGCTGTCCCACAAGATGCTCCCAAGCTCTCTGTAACCAGTCTGGATCAACTGAGTGTGTACCAAAGAGATGGGAGCACAGGCACCAGCTGCTCAACTGCAGCCCTTGGTGGGCTTGTGCAGCCTGGGCTGAAATCACTGTTCTTCCTTTTCTGCTGTGTCATTCCTACTGAATCCATAGTACACTTCACCCTTATCTTTCCAGTATGGGCACAGCCTCAGCAACCAGAGTCAAGTCAGCATGCTCCTCTGTTTTGATCAGAATTATAGGAGAGCAGTGGGGTATCTGGGTCCAGCCCCAAGATTCCCCCTTGTAGATGCTCCACTGCCAGTGATGTGAAATAACTCTTATTATAAACCACTGAATGGTGGGGGTTGGAAGGAACCTCTGGAGATCGTCTAGTCTGACTCCCCTGCTAACAGGTACACCTAGATCAGGTTGCACAGGAATGCATCCAGATGTGTTAGGAATGTCTTCAGAGAAGATGCCACAAGCTCTCTGGGCAGCCTGCTCCAGTGGAACCCCTCCCCAGATCTCGGCAGCTGGCGAGTGTGGGGTTGATGCATTATGCAGCTCTGGTTTGGATGTTTTGTCTTCATAAGAGTGAGATTTATTTCTAGTAGTGGTGCTGTGTGAAGTGATGGTTCTTGTTCTCTTTCCTACCTGTCAGAGAGTGAATTCCATTCTTCTTTAGTTTATATTTTAGGGCAAAATAGCTGATTCTTTTGGATTGATAGAAGAACCCAGATCAGTCTATTGAAACCTGTCATTAAATGTTCTTTATGTACCTGAAAGGAGAGAATAATTGTATTTAATTACTTTGGTTTTCCTCTGCTTGTTCTAAATCCCCCCTGGGTGTCTCTCGAATAGGCCCAGAGTCCTTGGCTTCCCCACTATGGAGGAGTTGATGTCCATTTTACTGGCATGACTGACTGCTTCCGGCAAACTGTGAAGTACAAAGGTGTGCTTGGACTTTGGAATGGACTCACACCTAGCCTGCTCAAGGTGAGGCCTTGCTTTCATCCCAATGAAAGAGTATCCTGAGGAAATCAATAAATGCTTTTGGGCACTTGGAGTCATAAAGCTTAGGACATGCCTCTGTACTTACCAGCATCTTATGGATGACAGAGTCTGTGACAGAACAGGTATAACCTCAGGGGGTTTATAAACCAACTTTGAAACTTGGTCATATTTTCCCTAATGTAAGCTTGCCTTCTAGATGTCAATACTTTCAAGTTTTGTTTGAATTTCCTTAGAGAAGGGAGTGCCACTAACCTGCAGAGTAGGGTATGGAGGAGGGATTGCAAGTGATCCACTTACATCATCTAAACAGGTTCTACTCAGCTGAGCTCCAGTAACTTGACATGTTGTACCAAGCTGCAATGAGAGCTGTGCTTGTGTAAACCACTTCCCCCGAAGTCAAAAGCAGTACTTTGGATCTGCTCTTTAATGCATCTGTATCAGTTATTACAGCCTTGCTGGGTTGAAATCTTGAAATAAAGCACAGTAGCTTAAAGGGAAGGTAATTTAGTTTACATAAATACATTCTACAGTGGGGATTACATAAATACATTCTACAGTGGGGATTACCTACATGGAGTACTACAGATCAGCTAATGAGTGGTAATGAAGTGACATGAGTGGTTGTGATGGTCCGCTTGTGCCTAGCCCTTCCTTGGCTAGTATAAAGCCACATGGCACTAGAGCTGCTGATTGTGCATAGGACAAAAGAAGAAAATTGTTCAGTTGCTCTGCTCTATGCAGAATAAATCCAGCACTTTCTACTAGGACTTGCTGAGGTTGGCTAGGCTTTGCTTAGGTATTTGACAAGCTGTGATAATTTGTAGGGTATTGTAGACCCTGTTGCTCACAATATTGCTATAGTTAGTTATGTACCAACAATAAACTCCAGCTTTTAGCATGATGCACGTGCCAGCCTAGCTTGAGATGAGACTGATTTTATATAAATCAGCACAGCTCTATAAGCAGGTGAAATCAGAGTTGAAGTCCTAGAAGTTTCCTCTTTTGAAAACATCAAAACTAAGAATGCTACTGATGAGTTTAATATTGGGTTTGGTTTTGTTTTTTTTTTTATCTTATGCTGCTTTTTTATGTTATTTTATCAGATTGTCCCATACTTTGGTGTTATGTTTAGCACCTTTGAATTCTGCAAGCGTGTCTGTCTGTACAGAAACGGTTACATCGAATCTCCTTTAAATTACAAGCTAACTCCTGGTGTGGACCAGAGTTTACAGCCACAAGAACTGCGAGAATTAAAACTCCTCCGAAGGGAAAATTTTGAGCCAAGGAAACCAGCTCTTGAAAACTGACCTCACAGTGTCCATTGTCCCTGTGCACTGCCTTTCTTAAGGACCTTTGGAAGAAAGGCACATTGAACTACAGGTACCAGTGTTCCAGCAGCTTGTTTGGGTTTGGTACTGAGACGCCAGTGTCAGGAATGAATAAATCTTGTCTCTCATTTGGTGGATGGGTGTAAACAATATGAATAGCAAGCATATACTGAAGAGGAAATATGCAGCTACTTTGAAACCACTGTGGTATTGGGACTTGAAATTACATTGTTCTAGGTGCTTTTCCATACTGAATAGCCATTTTGAGATAAAACTACCTTGAGAAAGGCAAGAGAACTGAGATGAAAGTATAATTCATATGTTTTAAAATATTAAGAAAATTCAAATTATAAACACACAAGAATTTCTACTGAAGTCTCTATTTTTAGTGATATAGTGTGGTCATGCTATTCTGCAGATGCAGAATTAGTCTCAGTTCAGTCACACTCCAGAATCCACTCTTCCATTTCTGAGATCTACTTGAGAATAATAATTTTGTATGCATCTTAGTCTTAAAATATGCTGCTGCAACGGTGCTTTTGCTAAGAGAGAACTGTAAAGTGCAAGCCGAACTGTAATACACTGGAATGACAATCTTGCAAACTTAAGTGCATGCTAGAAAACGTTGCCTCCCTTTCTCCTATGTTGTTACTACATGTAGGTGAATTTATTTCAGTCTTTGAAAAATAGTTTTCCCAAAGTTCTCTAACTGAAAACTTTGCTGAAAAAATGCAGTTCTTAAATGTGTTAGGATTTCAGAGCCATGAGCCTAGTCCCATTGTTTTGGTATTCTTAAAGCTCTAATTTTTATGTTAAACTTTTTTTGTTTGTTTTTTTTACTTTCTGTGTGCATACCCAGGCCTACAGTGCTACTCAGAACTTGCCAGCAAAACAGCACTGTCCACACAACCTGTGGTTTTTCCACATTCATTGCTGTGACCCAGAAGCCACAGGTAGTTTCTGTAGATAGGAACCTCTCTACAAGACCACAAGGCTACTGCCGGTGCCAGTGCAGTTGATGGGCCAGGACCAATCTAAGGAGCTTTTGGATGATAGAAGATCATCTTGATATTACATCTGAGGACCTACAGTATTGCTTGAGTTTCTTTGTAGAAGCAGAGCTATGGCATAGCCTCATCCTACTACCTTCTGAGAGAAAACCTTAAAGCCTGTGCCCATGTGGAAAGGTGGCTCTGCCCTCTGTGGCATGTCCCACCAGCCTCAGGCTGTGGCAGTGTGTGAATCTCAGCAGCTTGTTAAGGTGTGTTCACACTGGCCATAATCCAGCTGCAGCAGTCTGGGTTCAGCATAGGATTTGTCTGCTGGTTTACAGAGCTTTTTGTGCATGTTTTTGTCCTATTTATGTCTCTTCTGTGTGGAAGTAAATCTCAAAAACAGTTGGGTTAGCCAGGTAGCAGTGGGATATAGGCAATGGCAGATTGATGCAGGAACAGTCTGACTATGGATTGAGATTTGAAGAAAGATTTGGCATAACTGTAAGGCCTGCCTTGCACATAGATGTACCCTACAGCTCACATCTCTTAATGGGCTTGCTCACTTTTGCTGCAGTGGTGCTTCAAACTGGATTTCTTCTCAGAGAAGAAATATAAGCATTAATAGCAAAAATTAAGATTGGAGAGAGCAGATCTGGTGTTTGTGTGTCACACTGAGGCTTGAGGTGTTTTTGTCTCTCTAACCACCCTGCCTAGTGAACTCATTTCTGTATGCTTCAGTTTCCCTGTCTGCACAGTACAGGTAACTACTGAAATTTATTTGAGATACTTGAGTAGGGAGATGCGACTCGTGAGTGTGTTGGGAAGGAAAGAATTTCTAAGGAGTGGCCTTACATTGTCCAAGCATACCTGTCTGGTTTTTACTAATGTTGTATTTCTAAATAGATTTTAAAGATTGAGTGATGGGTGAATACAGTCTGAAGAGTTCTTCAAAACTGGTAAGAGTCAAGTGAGTCAAAAAGTTACCGCTAACTTGTTTCTGATATGCTAATAACACTTTTGTATTGTAATATACTCCTACAACCTATAAATCACTCACAAACCTTCTGTCAGCCAAGTCTGTGCTTTGCATAATTGTATCTGTGTGAGATCCCCCCCAAAGGTGATACTGAAATATTTAAGACAGTGCTGAAGCAAAATGCTTGTGTTGGATCACTAACGTGAAATGGTGTATGATCATGAAGGACACATTAAAAGCAATGGTAAATTGCAGAGAACTCTTAGGTAGGTAAACTGTGACTCGGGTGACATTTGGATGCAGTGGAGGTGGTAGGTGGTACGTTATGGGGTGTGGGTCTGCCTGAGTATCTCTCATTACAGCTGAGCTCAGCAGTGTTGGCTGATGATGCTTAGGTCTCTGTGACTCCTGGGGCATCATGTTAGCAAGGCGAGTCGTAATGGGAGCAGTCTGTGAATGGGGGGTCTCGGCTGCGGTTCAATCAGGTTAAAGGTTGGAACAGATAATCTTTGAGGTAGCTTCCAACCTGGTATTCTCTGATTCTGTAGTTCTGTGAGATTGGGCGGACAGGCAGGCTTGGTCCTGTCATGTCTGAAGATAAAACGGGTGCCGAGGCTCCCGCGTTCCTGTCTGAGTCGCAGTCGCGCTCTGTGCTCGGCTGCCTTCTGCATTGCTTTCATGATGGCAGTCGGGTGGCGCAGCAGGGGGCCGGCAAGGAGTCTCTCACCCGGGAGTGCTGGATGGAACCCGGGATGCGGCGTGTGTGCCCCACAGGGGATGCTCGTCCGTGTGTGCGCCATTCGGGGACGCCGCCGACCCCGATCCCCCCAGTCCCCGGCCATGTGCCCCCCGCCAGCTGCCGCGGCGGCCCCGTCCCCCTGCGACGGCCACACCCCCCTCCGGCAGCCAATGGGCTGGCGGGACGCGGCGGCGCGGCGTGGCCCGCCCACCTGCGCGCGGCCGTCCCTATATAAGGCGGCCATTTCAGCCGCCCCGCGCCGCCTGCCGCGCCGCCTCCTGCCGCGCCTCGCCCGGCCTCGCCTCGCGTTTCCTCGCCGCGCGTTTCCTCGCCCGCTGCCGCCTCCCGCCATGACCGATGCGGCTGTGTCCTTCGCCAAGGATTTCTTCGCCGGCGGAGTGGCGGCCGCCATCTCCAAGACCGCCGTCGCCCCCATCGAGAGGGTCAAGCTGCTGCTGCAGGTGAGCGCCGGGGACAGGGCCAATGGCTGCACCAAGGTCGCCTCAAGGAGTTGGGGGGAGGGCGGCGATCGCGGCGGCCCAGGGGCCGAGGGTCTCAGGGTAGCGGCGCTGAGGGGATGTCTCGGCCCCCGCAGGTGCAGCACGCCAGCAAGCAGATCGCCGCCGACAAGCAGTACAAGGGCATCATCGACTGCGTGGTGCGCATCCCCCGAGAGCAGGGTGTCCTCTCCTTCTGGCGCGGCAACCTGGCCAATGTGATCCGGTACTTCCCCACCCAGGCCCTCAACTTTGCCTTCAAGGACAAGTACAAGCAGATCTTCCTGGGTGGCGTGGACAAGCGAACCCAGTTCTGGCGGTACTTTGCCGGTAATCTGGCATCCGGGGGTGCTGCCGGCGCTACCTCCTTGTGCTTTGTCTACCCCCTTGACTTTGCCCGAACCCGCCTGGCAGCAGACGTTGGTAAAGCTGGGGCTGACCGTGAGTTCAGTGGGCTCGGTGACTGCCTGGTCAAAATCTTCAGGTCAGATGGCCTCAGGGGCCTGTACCAGGGCTTCAGTGTCTCTGTCCAAGGCATCATCATCTACAGAGCTGCTTACTTTGGCATCTACGACACTGCAAAGGGTAGGTTGACCAAAATGGTGCTGAAAGGGAGATGCTGGACTGTGGCAGGCCCGTAGTGTGTTTTAGCAGATATTGATGGCTTACCTGCCATTCTCATCTAAACCTCTCCTGCAGGTATGCTTCCGGACCCAAAGAACACCCACATTGTTGTCAGTTGGATGATTGCTCAGACCGTCACTGCTGTTGCTGGTTTGGTCTCCTACCCTTTTGATACTGTTCGTCGTCGCATGATGATGCAGTCTGGCCGCAAAGGAGGTAAGTGTCTACCTCCTTGTGTAGGAAGTATTGGGCATCCCTGGAACAACAGCTGGTGGTGGAACGGAGGTGAGGGCGGAGTGGCTTGGCTTTCACCAACTTGGGTCTGTATCTTCACCTTTCGGGAACAGTGAGGTGTGAGAGGGACAGCTGATGTGGTTGTCAGATGGGAGACATGAAAGAGCTTGTCTCCACAGCACACCTGTAAGGTGTCATGCACAAGTCAGGCATCTGTCAGTAGGTGGGGAAAGCAGAACTTGCCCAAGGATGTTGCAATCTAGTGTCTGGGCCAAGAACAGATATCCCTAGTAGCAGGCATGGTCTGGCTGGCCATGCAATAGCTTTTGGTCTGGAAGTGTTGGTGTCAAAGCAAACAGCAGCTGCCTTCTGCTTGAACCAGTCCTTCAGGTGCCTGCTGAGGGTAATGCAGCAGTGTATCTCCTGCGCAGTCTTGCCCTTTGTGATGCACTGATACTGGAGAAGTTCAGTCAAGAAATAGGGTACAGTTGAGGTTCCGAAGCTGGCAAACGTTAGGCCATTTCTGACCTGACATTGGGGGTCACAGACATCTCATTTCTAATGCTGTCTGTCTCCTGCAGCTGACATAATGTACAGTGGCACTCTTGACTGCTGGCGGAAGATTGCCCGGGATGAGGGCTCCAAGGCATTTTTCAAAGGTGCATGGTCGAATGTACTCCGAGGGATGGGTGGTGCTTTTGTCTTAGTCCTGTATGATGAGATCAAGAAGTACACATAAGTTGTTTTCTGTTGTGAACTGGCATGTTGTTATATGTAGTCTATGACCCTTCATGGACTTGTTCGAAGACCATCTAGTTACTAAACTTTGATGGCTGATGTTTGTACAGGTTGGCATGGGGCAAGGGCAAGTGCCTGCCCTGTCTTTATCAAGTTATTCCCCTTGATGGGATGCACCATGGTTTCTATTTCAGTCACTCCTGCTTAAGAGTACGAAGAAATAAAATTTGAAACCAACTTTCCTTGTCTTTTTTGTTCTTGCAGCAGATGCAGCATGAGGGGGGTGGGGGTCTCTGCAGCAATTGAGGAGGAAGATGAAATGCTTCCATGTTACACACCTCTCTACCTGCTAACTACCTGTGGCCTCTGGCGAGTAAACAGTGCAGGCTGCTTAGGAAGCTGTGTAGTGTTTCCTTCCCAGTGGAAGCTAGTGGTGTGAGCTAGAATGGGGGACAGGCATCTGCAAAGAACTCACCCAGTGGATCTCCCCTGAAACCCCAGAGATCTAATGCACTGATTGATGCTACTAGTCCTATCTCTGGTCTGTCTGCTTTCCAGAGCTGATGAAGCCTTATTTTGAAGGTGCCAACTGCCTAAACCTTTTGCAAAGCACAGCCCTCCCCAGGGTGCTGAATATCTGGGAGAATGGAGAAGTGTCTAAGGGGTATTTGCTGCTGCCCAGAGGAGCAAAGCTGGCACCATGTGTTCTGTCTTAGAAACTGTGCTGCCTGCTCGGGCATGTTGAAACCCAGCCAGAGAACATAGTGCAGGTAATTGCGGCTCTGTAGAGCCTCTGGCTAGTGTCGATCTCACGTGGAGTGCTGTGCTGTGAGAATGTATTAGCTGAGCGGAGGCAGACAGCTCCTATGCCAGGGCTGTGCTTGCTAGCTGCACACCAGGCTCATCCCATCCCACTGGAACTTAAACTTTGTCCTAGCCTCAGATTCTGAGGTAAGGGGGGAATTCTTTCATGCAGTTTGGGGAAAATGCTGCAAGACTGACTGGCGTGTGTGGTTTGGACTTACCTCTTTTGCCCTGTGAGGTGCCCCAGTGTAGCTGCCTGCTTTCTGTCTGGAGTGGTGAGTGGATGCTCTGCCTGTCTTGTGCCCTTCAGATCTTTCCTCACTGCCCCCACACCTTTGGTCCTTTCTCTCTGCTCAGGCCTGCTCAGAGCAGTTGATCACAATCACTGAAGCCAATCTCAGCCACTGCCTGAGGCAGCTAAGCAAGCCCTTGTGTTGCAAAGGTGCTATTGCTGATACCTAAGTGAGGCAACCAGGCATAAGAGCACAGCAGTGTCCCACCACAGACAGTGTAGGCATGCTTGGGTCCCTGAGAGCGGGTGTGGGCATTCATGGTGTGAGATGATCTCATGCCAGACTATTGAGTTTGCTGATGCTATTCAACTGGGCTCCTGTGAGAGATCCCTCACTGTCTGCTGTGGAAATGGCCTGGAAGTTTCCCCATGAGATGCAGAGCAATGCCACAGGCTGTGGGCAGCATGCTGAGGGGGAGCAGGCAGCAGCCTGGCAGGGGGTTGTACTACTAGGCAGGCTTACCAGAGACTTCTCTCCTGCTGCACAAATGCTGAGTAATTGGTTAATGACTCTTGGCTCTTACTGCCCCTTGCTGCTAAGCTCTCTCAGATTTCGAGGGTTGTTCTGAAATGCTGGTGGTTGCTGAGCATGGAGCATCCTTTCCTCCTCAGGGGATGCGTAGCTGGGCGGTTGACACAGGGAGATTAGCACAGCTATCCTGTGATGGGTGACAGAGGCGCTCAGCCAGGCTGTTGTGGAGCTGAGCTGGGGGATGCATAGGTCCTGGGTCCTACAGCATTTCACACTGGCCTTGAGGTGCAGGGCTGGGGCCAAGTGAAGGAATTGGAATTGGTCAGCCTTGAGAAAAGGCAGCTTAGGGGAGACCTTATCACCATGTTCTGGTATTTTAAGGGCATCCATGAAGAAGATGGAAAGTCTCTTTTTACGAGGGGTCACATGGAAAAGATGAGGGGCAATTGGGTACAAGTTACTCCTGGGGAGATTCTGATTGCACACAAAAGGACAATTTTTCATGATGCAAACAACCAGCCCTTGGAATAATCATAGAATGGGCCAGGCCAGAAGGGATCTCTGGCTGTCCCCAGGGAAGTGGCGGGGTCCCCAACATGTGATACTTTCAAGATCTGACTGGACAGGGTGCTGGGTCATCTTGTCTAAACAGAGCTTTTGCCAAGAAAGGCCGGGCCAGATGATTCTTTTGGTCTTTTGGGTGCTGAGCAAGGCAGAGNCTTTTGCCAAGAAAGGCCAGGCCAGATGATTCTTTTGGTCCAACCCAGGATGCTATGATTCTATGAAATTCCAATGGATTCTATAGCTACCCACACTAGTTACTGCCTTTGGGACTTGGGAAACAAACACATATTTCACAGATGTTTTTAACTCTGGTGTGTGGGAGACGCAGGGCTGAGCCCACAATGGGTTTTCTTTGTGCCTCATGGCTGAGGAGTACAGGCTGGCAGCCCACTCTGGCCTGAGCGCCCGTGGGTATTTAACCTGCCCTTCATTCAGATTCTTGGGCACAGCTTTGTATGGAGAAGCAGGTTGGGGGTGTTGGGCTGCCTCTTTCACCTGGTATGGGACACATAATGAGGGATTAAGGGTTTTGTTCTCACGGGGAAACTGAGGCACAGGAAAGGGACTAGGGCCAGCCAGTGGCAAGGTAGGGAGCTGAGTGCAATCCTTCCAATACAAGCATTTTGTCCACCAGGCTTTGCTGCCCCAAGGAGGGCAGAGGCAGGGGTGAGTTTGCCTCTTAAACATGATTCTCTTGCAGGGAGTACTGAACATCTCATAAATCACGATTCCCTCCACAAGAGCCATGCCCAGCCCAGCATATCAGCCCCATTGCTGGCAGGGAGGACTGGACCAGCACCTGTAACACTGCTTTCATCCCTGCCCTGTGCCTAGTGGCCATAAATCCCAGGCTTAGGAGCTGTTGACACAGCATGGCTGTGGGTAGGATCATATGAAACACTTGTCAGTGGCTGGAGCAGGTGCTGGACACTTGGAATGGCTCAGTGCACACCAGCCTCCTTGGTCTGGGCTGATCATGGTGCCAGCAGGCTGTGAGATAGTACTGCCTTTGCTCCCCATCAGCTCTGTGAGTCTGGGCCCTCACTGACTGGGCTGGGGGCTGCCACCCTTAACCATTTTGGGTGCTGAGCAAGGCAGAGGCAGCCACCATCATCCCAGGGGGGTCTGGGAAGCACTGATGGCAGGAGACTTGATGATCTTTGAGGTCTCTTCCAACCTTGGTGATACTGTGATACTGTGAGAGATAGGAGCAAGGCTCTGGGGCTCTCCCCAGGTGGCAGGAGGGAGGTGAGATGACTGAGATTCCTTGCTCTCTCATCTGCTAGAGATGGGCACAAGGCCAGGTAGCGACCAGGGAGGACAACAGTGTCCCCCAGTCCTCATCCCACCCACATTTGGGCTGAGCTGTGGAGACTAGAGGGAAGAATCATGGCTAGGGTGTCCTGGGGTGGTGGTGGAACAGGGGCAAGCAGGCACACATGGGCAGGAGGGATCTTCAAGTGCTGAATGGTGTTCCTTGGCAGGGGTGGTACTGGGACCACTGCTATTTAATGTCTTTATTGGCATTTTGGACAGTGGGACTGAACACACCCTGAACAGGGCTGCTGACAATACCAAGCTGTCTGATGCACTTGACATGCTGGAGGGAAGAGACCTTGACAGGCTTGAGGGATGGACCAATGCCAACCTCATGAAGTTCAACAAAGCCAAGTGAAAGGTCCTGCACCTGGACTGGGGTGGCGAATGGATAGAGAACAAGCTTGAGGAGTACTCTGGAACTCTGGCTGGTAAGATGCTTAACCTGACTAAGCTTGCAGCCCAGAGAGCCAACCATATTCTGGGCTACATCAAAGGATGCGTGGGGAGCAGGTTGAGGGAGGTGACACTGCTGCTCTACTCTCTTGTGTGACTCCACCTGCAGTAGTGTGTCCAATTCTGGAGCCTGAAGGGCATGGAACAAAACAAATCTATCACCTAATATGCCAAGATTTATAAAAACTCGTGTTGGCTTCTATGGTAGCACCAAAGCTGAATTTTGTTTGAACACTGCTGCAGATGACCTTGGTGCTTCCAGGGTGTGAGAAGCTCCGCAGAACAGCTAATTCTATCTCTTATAATAGGACATGGAACCAAGCATTTGAACTAGGTGCCCCTGCTCCCTGTTGCTATAGTCACCTAACATTTTTAAGTTCATTTATATCTAGAAATGAAAAATCCAATGTGATTTAAATTGTGGTAAGCTAGAGCTTGTAAGGTAAGGAATACACTTTATAATGTATTGGGTCAGGTTCCCTGTGCTGCTGTTTCACCTACTGACTGCGTAATTTGAGTGTATTAAAACCATCTCAGGGGCTGCTAGTGCAGCAAACTGTTGCCCCTTCTGACTGCATCTGTGAGCAAGTCCTGAGCCAAATTAGGCAGATGTCTAATGACAAGAATGAAAAACAGTGACTGAACACGGGCTTCTGAAAGCCAGCAAGGAGGAGTGCTTATGCTGTGCTGTGAATAGTGCCTCAGAGCTCAAGGTGCACAGCTGAGGAAGTTGGTAGCAGTTGGTAACTGCCATTTTGGACAATTTGTGCTGAGCTGTGCACACAAATTTTCTTTGCGCCTCATCAAATTGCAAAGATGGTCCTAGCCCCACCTGAAAGCCCCTTCACAGCTCTACATCAGCTTGAAGCCCTGTGTTTTGTCACTCCTAACTTTTAACTGTAAATCACACTACCCCCAAGTCAGCTTTTGTTCTGGGTGTCACATGAAATAGGACCATATTTCCATCTGTCTGCATTCCAGCAGACCTCGTTTGGTTCAAAACCTGTTTTCAGATTTCTTTGAATCTTCTCCTCCAGCTTGGAAAAAGTCTTCCTACTTTCTCTAGAGACTAACCTCCAGTCATCTGGGGCTTGGTCTCAGAGAAACCCTCCTCTGGCTGGACTGTGTGATCACACTTGGAAAAGGGGTTTGTGTAACACAGTTGCACCCACTCATTCCTCCTGCCCTTTCCAAGCATTACACACCACCTTGTTAACTGCTTAACTGAAGAGCTCTGGACACAGGTTTCTGGAAATAGGCTTCAGATTAGCAGCTGATCAGCAGTGAACAAGATCAGAGTTGAGTTAACCTGAACACATGCTCACCCAGCCTGGCATTAAACTATCACATGACCAGTGGACACATCCCAGCCCACCAGCTCTGAGCCATAGCTTGCTCCCTGCCTCGCACCTTACTTTCACAAAGAAAGGAAGGATACATCCCTAAGCTAAACAGACATGAATTTTCCCAGTCAGGGTTATAAAGCCAGACAGAAAAATTTTACTGATTAGGTGAAGTCTTCCATAATTGTGGGAGATGAAGCATCTTGTTCATTGCTGATGTTATTTGATGATACTTGGTAGACTAAGAACACCCTGGAAAAGTTCTTTAGTCAGATCTGTACCATTTAATCCCAAGTTACAAAGACACAGGCTATGGAGCACTGTTACTACATCACAAAAGGCAAAATATTATTTCCCAAACAAGGTACTTTACACATTAATTCTTAATGTTGTCTTTATCTGAGTCCTCAGTGGTCAGTGCATTCAAAAGAATTTTTCCTTCTTCACATTTTTCATCTCCAAATACTGCTACTGTTCTGCAGAACAGGTTAGTTCAGAAGTGCAATTATATTCTACTTCAAATAATCACCAACCTAGCTGTAGCTTCTGTCTTTGTACCCATTAGTGGTATAATCAACAGGTGGGTTTTGTTTTCAGTAGTTTGAAATAGGGTTGGATTTCATGTTCTTGTATCAAGACACTGTGATTCTGTGCAGCCGCAGATTTCCCATGTTCAACAGGAGGTAAGACTCAGAGGTGCCGCCAAGCGTGTGCTGGCTACCTTTGACAGGCTGCCTGCTGGTCAGGCCAAGCAGCATCATGATCCACAAACCTTGCATCCAAGTCCTTCCAGCATGTGTCAGAACAGGCTGTCTCTCAGGCTGCTGCACATTTTGGACACATATAAAACAACAAAATGACTAACAGGCACAGAGCTGACTTTTGTAACAATTTCTTTTGACTGCTGTAATACATTAATGGAAGTCATACACATTTTAAAACTGCCGAGATAAAAATACAGGTATCTAAAGTGCACTGAGCTCAGAAAGGCAACCAGTGAAGATTTTCCCAAAAGCAAGTATCTGTCTGGAACACTTCCTTATAACTCGAGTCTGTAGTAAACTGGTTTCAGCAAAGTCTCCTGTGCCATCAGAGTTATACAATTGGTACCAGAGTATCACTTAGGTACCAATCACAGAGGTACTAATCTCCCAAGTTGGTTGCAGCATGTTACCCTTGAACATGTGTGTTACTTCTCCTTTGCTGACAGATCTGCAATAGCTTCTGGTAGCCTTGTCTCAAAATACCCAGCAGACGTGCAGCATTTCATTTGAACTGGTTATCAATGAGGGTTCCTTTCATCTTGGCTTTCTTGGCTTCCAACTCAGCCTGATAAATAAAATCAAGATCAAATGAAATAATGTGTGGGTACTTTTTCCTTCAGTGCTCCAGTAAGGTTTGGTCTTCTTGTCTGACCACTGCAAGCTTTTCACATCAGGAGCAAGAGTAGCTCAAGTTCTTTGCTGAGTTCCCCCTCCCCTGAGGTACAGAACAAGGACCACTTTTAAAATCATACAGCCCAAGACTAACTGCTAAGGAGGCAACTGGAAGCTGCATTTCCCCCCCCCCCCCCCCCCCCCCCCTCTTTTGTGTGNCTACAACTCTCCTGTCACAGCAGATAAGATCAGCTCTGATATTCTTGTCATTAATTCTTCAAGTGACTCTTCTGGTAGCAGCTGAGCTGGCAGGTCCTCCACAAGAGCCTTAGCCTGCCCTGATGCCTCATGGCAAAGACACACTCTGCCAAACAGGCTTGAAAACACAGCACTAGGGGTGCTCTGGTTGGCAAAGCCGTGGCCTAGTTTCCCCTTCCCTTGTTCCTTGTCCAACAAGTCATGGAAAGTCTCTCTCAGATGTCCAGGTTAAGCAGTGAAGAAAACACTTACCAACTCCTGTAGCCTTCTTTTGCTCATGCCTTTGCGTTCTAGCTGCTTCTCAATCACTTTTGCATTCTGTGCATAGGAGTCTGCTATCTCCCTCTGAAACACATACAATGCCACTTTGCAACAGCAAACCCCAAAGTTACACCACCTCATCCACATGGTCAGACAGTGACTGGCTCTGACCAGTATCTGAGACAGCTCTCCAGTTCAAATCTGACTGCCACCAATGACAGACAACTCACCGCTTCAATCTCTTCCTCCTCTTCATCAATTGTGGAGACAGTGACAGAACTGAACTTGCCCATGTCTTTGGTCCGTTTGGTCATCATCACCTGGGTGAGAAGCAGAGTATTCTGTTAAACCATGGCAACAGTGGTGTCATTAGGCATTCACTTTGCCCCTGCAAAGCTTTTAAAGTTTCTCATGCAAGTCATTAATGTTACCTAAATGCTTGGCTGGCAAAAGAGAATTATCCCCAGTGATTTCTGGACTTAGAGGTGTCATTATCATAAGAAAACTCACTGATATATAACAGGTAAGCCACATTTTGAGACTCACTGTGCAGACTACCAGTCTGACCTACTTACAAATGGAAACTTCTTGGTAACCAAGCTGAGACACAGTCTAGGGTTTTCAAGCTTATTTTGCCTTCTTTTACTGCTAGAAAACCATGCTGCAGTGACCTCTGTAAAGGAAAACTTAAGGCAGACAGGGAGAAGACACCAAACTGAGTTATTGCTTAGAGGTCCTTTTCTTTTTTTTTTTTTTTCTGTCTTCTGCCCCTGACATTGATTTCAGTCACACCTTTCTGAAAAACAGAAATAGTCTTTTTACTTCTCTAAACCAAATTACCTTTTTGGGAGGTTCTTGTTTCTGAGTATATATGTTTGTTTTCCCAAAACCCTGTCCAAATTTGACCACAGCACCATCAACAATGAATGTCACAGGAGCATTTTTCTGTTGGTGTTGATAAAAGAGCAGCAGTCCACACCTGGAAACAGAAACACACTGTGAAGAAACAGTCTCTGGATTCCAACTGCTAATTTACAGATTCTAAGCGTCACTAGTATACCGCTGCAGTCACTCACTTGCCACACTTCTTTCTGAACTGCCGCTCTATGCCTTCTTGTCTGGGGGAAGAGAGGAAGAGCATGAGCAAACGGCAGGCTGATGGAGCGCACCCGGGTGCGGCGGGAAGGCCAGACCTGGGCGGCCCTTTCCCTGGGCCGTGCAGGGGCTCTCAGAAGAACGGGGCGGCGGGCCCCGGCCCACCTGCGCAGGAAGACGCACTCCTCCTCCTCCGCGTTACAGAACTTGTGGGCATGCTTGGCAGCGTCCATCACCCGGGCGCGGTCCCGCGGCCGCATCGGCAGCTTCTCCAGCTGGCAGTCTGCAGGGCAGCGGCAGAGCTGGGCTGGCGGCG
>WBNM01039639.1:0-55648 GCA_013399055.1 Ramphastos sulfuratus
TCTTAAATTGAGGGGCCCAGGATGTCTTCCCCTCTTCCCCCGCCCCCTCCTTGGATAGGGGGAGAGAAAAAAGAAGACAGAAGGTGTAAAGCCACTCACAGAACAGTCTGGCCATGATTTGGAAGGTAAAAGAAAACTTTAACAACAAATAAAAGGTACTTAAAATAGGGGAGTTACAAATAGGTATAGGGAAGGGATAACAAGGTACAAAATCTATATATACAACTGGATGGATGGCAGTGGTCTAAAGAGACGTCCACTGTGTGGTAGAGGCTGGCCACGAGGTGAGAGAAACAGGAAGCTCCACTGTTTATATAGAGGGGTCCAGACAGGAATTGGGAGTGGTCTGAACACTACACCTGGGGTCAAGCAGACGTGGGGTCAAGTTTTGACCACTCCCCCCACCCAGAAGGGTTAACCCTTTACATCTTCCTTTCCAGCCATGAACCACAGAAATCTGTGAAATAATGTTGCTTCATGTCGGCTAACTGGACTCAGGGATACATTTCTAGAACATTAATGTAAAGTTATCTATAGATATTATCTGCAAACAGAAATTAGTCTTGTAAACAAAATTCACACTTTCCCCAAAACATGTAAGAATACTGCAGAAGTGACTTAGGTGCCTAGTGAAATCAGTGAGACATTTTATCTACTGCAAGAAAATGTGGTCCTGTGATTTGCTAATCCCTCATGGATTTCTGATACAATCTCAGAACAAAGTTATTATATTAGATGGAAGCTCTGCTGGGAAGCAATGTCAGTTAAGTATAGATGGAACACCAGCAAGAGTGAAAAAGCTATTTTGGGGAAGAAAGAAACTTGCTAAGTAGTTATCTTCTTTTGGAGAGGCACAAGGTCCAGGATGAATTAAGAGTGTTTCATACAATTGAGGTAGTTCTCTGGTTAAAATCCTGGTGATTTCCCTTTCCTTAGACAAGAAAATACATTACTTTTTTTTTTTTTCTTTCTTTCTTTTAGTAAGGTTGGAAGGGACCCTATAAAAAGGACAATCTACTGGAGTTATTCCCTGTGGAAAGCTGATATTCTGTCTTCTCTACCTAGCCCCAGAAAGCTTCTTGAATCTTGAACTCAACCACTGTAGAAATTTCAGACAGTTGTTGCATAACTAATGTGCTTAATCCATAGGGGGAAGAAAACATGTCAGAACTACGGTGGTATGATAAACTAAAGCTGTCATTTGGGAACAGAGTGAAAAGTAAATTAGTGAAATCAGAAAGCTATTTTCTTCATGACTAGCTACCAGGATGATGACAGTAATTTGCCACTCACACAGCCCTCTGTCCCAGCCTGATGTACAGGGAAGGACACATTCATCAAAAAAGGAGTATGTTTAATCAAGCCATGCTATGTTCCTCACTCTTAACACAATGTTTTAATGTTATAGAATCATAGAATAGTAAGGTTGGAAGGGACCTCAAGGATCATCTAGTTCCAACTCCCTGCCATAGGCAGGGACACCTCCCACTAGTACAGGTTATGGTGCCAAGTAGTCACACCCACCCATAGGATAATTAGTGAATACTTTATTTTCCACAATGGCAGCTGTACAAAGTCAATGGGCCTCAACATGTACTAAAAGCAGTCATAAAACATATACAATTCTCCAGAAAGGGAACTGGTCCTGAATTTGTTGAAGCTATCAACAAAATTACCTTGATTTAAAGTAAAATAATGTTTAGTAACTGATTCTAGTAGAGAAAATGTTTGTGCCTGTTACTAGCATCCATGCACCTGACTCCAAAATACATTACAAAGATTAATAAAAATTGTTACCTTATCTTCTATATGGGAAATTCCTTTCAGAAAAACTACTGTAATTATGGCAATGTTTTATTTTTCTGCAGGAATGAAGCTATGGATGTCTATAGCTACAGTAATGAAGTAGAAAGAGAATTCTTTGATTTGCAGACAGCAGAAGACTCAAACTTCCACCTAGTGATGACATACACCTTTTAGCTACTTTCACAGCAGTATATTGGCTCTGTCCCAACAAGCAATAGATAATCTAGGTTTTCATTCCTGCACTAATCACTGGAATGAGAAATAAAAAAGTGAGAACTAGCCTGTTCCAGTGCTCCATTGCCCTCAAAGTAAACTTTCTCCTTAAGTTCAAATGAAGTTCTAGTTTGTACCCATTGTCCCTTGTCCTAACACTAGCAACAGCTGAAAAGAGCCCAGTCATATCCTCCTGACCTCCACCTTTTAGATATTTATTTGCATTTCTAATATCTCCTCTCTCTCTTCTCTTTTCCAAGCTAAAGAGCCCCAAGTCTCTCAGCCTTTCTTCATAAGAGAAATGCTCCTATCCACTAATCACCCTTGTGGACCTGCACTGGATTCTCTCCAGTAGTTCCCTGTCCTTCATAAACTGTTCTTGAACTTGAACATTTAATATTAATTAGACCAAATCTGTGAAAATAACTCATGTTTCTTGTAATTAAATTATCTAGAAGAACAACAGTGAAAAAATACCAGCTCTTGTTCTAGATAATAGTAATGCCCTGCTCACACCTAAAGATAACATGGCAATTTGCTGTAGTTACTTGGAGATTTTCAGTGGTGTTTTCAGAATACCTTAACATTATTATTAAAGTGTTGGGAATTTTAGAGGAAATGTACTAATTGATTATTTATACTATGCTTATGCCTTTATGAAAGAGTTTTACAACACTTTAAGAGTGACCACAGGATTTGACCATGTGTATGCCGAGAAAACAAAAAGGTCTTGCTCTGCTCTTCTAGCTCATGAGTATCATCTATCCAATCTCAGAATTACCCTATCTGATTTCATCCCTACCTATCTGATTTCATCATTACAGAGGGAAAGTGAAATAGGTGATGAGAAAAACCAAAACATATTTTTCTCATCAGGAATACATTTTGTGTGTTAAGTTGATGCATTCCTGTTAGAAATGTTTCCCTGTTTAATTCGATATTGCTTCCTGCCTGCATAGAAAGGGTTAAGTCAAAGCGGACTATAAAGGAGCTATTCAGGAGCAAAGAGGAAATGTAAAACAGTGACACAGATAAGAACAGCTTCAGATACAGGGTTTAAAAGTAGTTAAGATAATAATGGCTGGGTCATCACTTGGAGAAAAGCTAATGAACTGGCTCCATCTCGGCTAGAATGGGTACTCTTCCCATGGCTAAGTGAGGGATCAAAGAAGCCTAAAACCTCAAAGAACTAGAAAAAGGAGGGAGCTTTGGGTGAGCCAAGAGAGGTTTCCCAGAATGTGTCAATTACAGAACTGACAGGCTGGGAAGACTCAAAGGAAGAATGTGCTGCAAGCAGTGTAGGCTGTTCCTCCTGAGAGGAAGACTAATCTGGATTTATGTAAATTATAGTGTGGAACTTTAGACTGAGAACATGCATATAAAAGAAATATATTATTCCTTTGACACCTAGTCCTGAAGTCTTTGTATTAGTGAACAAATAATGTTTTGCTATTAAATAAGTGTGATTTGGATCTTACTGAAAGGATCCTGAAAACTCCTTCAGTAACTAAACCCCAGATGAACATATTGAAGTAATCCCAACGGTTACCCAGGAGCTCTTATCCAGCTACAAGAGGGCACACTGCCAAATTTCTGCCTAGGAGAGTAAGTACCTTGGGCCTGACACCACTGTAAGGACACAACCTTGAGGAGGGACAACACTCAATAACCATGAGGCTTTCTAACAGTAATGGACCAAAATGTGCTATGAATTTCTAAGCAGATCTTTTATGAATGAGAAACAGCTCTGTAGTAAGGGCTGGTGATAGCTCAGCATTGATGTGAGGGTTCCTATTCTTAGGCACAGGCACTTAATTTGTTCAAGATACTTAACATTTTTAATGAGAATTTTTAATCTCATTTTCACCACACCTTTTAAAGTAACTAAACACAGGTGAAGATAAAAGGTTATTGTGAGCTTCTCTCCAGATGCTCGATGATGGCCATGGAAGGACTAGTGAGTATGGCAAGAATGTGGGTAGTCAGTGGGTCATTTTGGCAAAGCATTAACTTAATTTCACAAATACCTTCAAGTAGAAAAAGGCAAATAGTGTTATTTGAAGAGAAAGAAATCTCTTAAGAGAATTGTTTATTTTATCAGAGTACAGATGAGGCACTTTGAAGATCTCTGTGATGAAAACCATGGACTTTGTGCTACCATCATACCTTATAGGGCACAAACAGAAGTTTTTCCAGTTTAGCACTGACAACAGCACACATTAAACTACAGTCTTACAGTGCTGAAATGGAGTAAGTGCCACGACAATGCCAATGAAATATGCAGCTGATCTCTCCATGTTCTCTTTCTGAGAATGCAATACACTCTGTTAATATGAACTAGCACTTGAATGGAGACTTGCCCACACAGCATATGGCTCAAGTGAAACAAATCAGCATTGCAGGACTTCAAAATGCAGTAAATGACTTTTTAGATTTGTTATACTATTGCTTCTGTGCTTCCAGGCTTTGTTCATAAGTAATCTACATAGAGAATCTCAAGTACGACTATTACAATTGTGTAGCCTGAGATGAGATAAAGCAAACATCAAAGATTTTGTCTTTATTACATGATTTTTAAGAGTCATTGTTGAATCTACTGGATGATGCCATTAGAGAAGCATCTGTTTTCCTGCATACAAGACCTTCCTACCATAGATCACTCTCTCCCACCTACCATAGATCACTCTCTCCCACCTACCGTAGATCGATCACTCTCACTTGAAGCTTTTTTTGAAGTTAGAGTGGCAGTGACCTAATGCATCTTTTTTGTTGAGTTCTCTGTCATGTAATTATTTTAGTATTGTTATTATAAGCTTCCACAGAGATCACATTTTTAATAGCCTATTCTACTTTAGCTCCATAGCCCACACCTCAGTTCTATTAGAAAATGGTCAGCAGGGTATAAGAACCTGATTAGAAAACTTGGTGCACTGTCTTTTTAGAAAGTATCTTTGTGTTATCCACACCAGAGGAAAATGAACTATCCAGTGAAGTTATAATGCACAACACTAATTCAAAATTTCAATGACTACTCACTTATTCAAATGGCTATCCCTAGAGAGGAGCTGAGCAAACCAGTTTTAGGTAGTCTTACAATACTATCTTTATGTTCCTGCAGTGTCTTTCTTGACAAGGCATTGTGTAAGTAGATACAACTTAAACATTGTAGAAGTAAAAAATATTTAGCCCAATGGCACGGCTTACAGTAGGACAAACAACACTAAAGGTCAGGGAGAAAAGATTATCCTTGTTTTGTGGACCTGCACAGATAAAGTGAAAAAATTAGACAAAGTAGTAAGGTTTCCATGTCATCCTTAGCAAAGTGCCATGAAGAATTCATTGGCCATAAATGTTATGGATTTTGTCTTGTCCAAAAGACTTCTTATTGCAGCACAATGCCTCCAGCAACTTGAGTGTCTTGCAATGGTGGCTGTACTAGTCCAGCCTGCTTCAGGTTCAGGCATCTTCATAGAATCACAGAATGGTAAGGTTGGAAGGGACCTCAAGGATCATCTAGTTCCAACCCCCTGCCATAGGCAGGGACACCTCCCACTAGTACAGGTCACTCACGGCCTCATCCAACCTGGCCTTGAACACCTCCCGGGAGGGAGCAGCCACAACTTCCCTGGGCAACCTGTGCCAGTGTCTCACCACCCTCACTGTAAACAACTTCCTCCTAACATCCAGTCTAAATCTCCCCTCTGCCAGTTCAAACCCATTGCCCCTTGTCCTGTCATTGCAAGACCTTGTCAATAGTCCCTCCCCAACCTTCCTGTAGGCCCCCTTCAGATACTGAAAGCATTTTGTACAGGAAACAGTGTGAATCAGGAGTAAGGCAATCAGGACTGGTACACTGGATTTCAAGAGATCATTAGAGGAAAACAGATGCATCACTGTCTTTTATGGGACAAGCATTGATACTTGGCCCAGGGTATAGAGGACTCTGCTGTTCAGGAAATTCAGACCATCGGAGCTTTCGACTAATTGATGCATGACTAAGATACAAATCTTGTTACTGCAAAAGAATAGCCCAATATATTTTTAGCCTAATTTTAATAACTGAAACTTGTGACAGTGTGACCATCAGAACACAGTACTCCCAAACTGGGAGAAAACTGTATAATAGAATCTCTTGTCCTCAGTGTTTAAATTTGCCAAATGACAAGCACGTGAGATCAAAATGTGAACTCCACCAGAGCTGTATCACTTCCCTGCAACTCACTCTTCCTAGAAAGAGAAACTATGCACTGTTTGTAGTCTTGCCCCTTCCTTGCTCATGCAGGTTTTTTTTGAATGTTTCTTTCTGCCACCTTTACTTCCACAGTTCCATTTGTTCCTTCCAATATTCCTGAGCACTGAAATATCCTCTCTCTGGGAAGCCAGGATTTCATTTTGATTTCTGATTTTTTTTTTTCCAGACTTTAGCATGGACTTGACATTGCTTATCCTAAAGCCACATTTCTGGCTGACTGACAAGAATAGCTATAAAGAGACACAAATTGGATTAACTCAGTTCTTTGCTTTGGGAATGAATGCCTATTGTCTTAAATTCTGACTTTCCATGCTAATTTCTGTGATAAATGAAACAAAGGTTTACAATTCTGTATGCTAATCACACCTTATACAACCATAGGAAGATCTAATTATAGTGGAATTACCAATGATTTACTAAAAGAAACCATAATCTATTGCAATATGGTAGTATCCAAAAAAGTATTAAAGTTGGCCACACTTTAACTACTGACATGATAGATTTCATCACTACACATACAAGCTATTGGCTGAGTGAGTCAGTGACTGAATAATAACTTGTTTAATAATCGTTTATCAACTGTAATATCTCATCTGTAGGGTTGTACTAATAAAGACACTTAATTGTTCCTTCAAAGTAGCCATTAGAGATTTCTGTAACCCCTGCCATTTTAATTAGAGCATTCAAGATTAATTTCAACAATAGTGCTCCCTGAGGGTTCAGTCACAGGAGACAGAAAAGAGTAAAGTTGTTGTCCATAGCTCTAACAGACTGGTCCCCATTAGATGGGATACTACATGCACTTAAAGCAGGATACTACAGTAAGTAGAGACAAAGTAAGTTTCTAAGATCACTGGTCTACCTGGGAGCTGAACAGTTATTTCCTTAGTGTTGTCTAATGTCCAGTTCACTAAGATCTGCTGCATTTCAGCTCTGCATTCTTCAGGAAAAAATACTTCTTTATATTCTGAGAGTGCAAGGGCTGCAGGTGCACTCCAGGAAAGAACCAGCCAGGAGGGTAGGTGACTGGCAGCTCTTCCAGATGTACCTTTAACATGGTAAAACTGATCTGCAAAGGCAGCTTCCTGATGTTTCACATGCAGCCCAAGTTTGATTGCAAGCAAAAAAAGGTAGAAATCAACCTCCTTTTGAAAACAAAGCAAACTCTAAATTCATCAGACATGGACAACTGCGAGATCACAGGGAAAGAAGCAAATGGCATCATTTGTTCATTGTGGAGAGCTGGGACAGAGTTGTGGATATGATGGGACAGGACCGTTTTATACAGTGTTAATTTCTCTGTGCTAACTTCTTTAATCTGCTGCACTCACAATAACTATAAAATCACTCAGAGACACCAGATGGTGCTGTTGTAAATGGTCTTGCTACTTTTGATGACCTGCTGATACGGCGGTTTGCTTTTGGAGGGATGCTTATGGTCAGCTGCAATGCATTCATTTTTGGAAGCTGAATATGCTACCAACAACAGTCTGCTTCGTACTAACCAGTGACAGAACACTGACTAAGTGGAGCAGTGGCCTAGAAGCCCAAATGAAATTTCTGTCTTCAGATTTCAATGCATTTAAAGGAAGATGAGACTCGTGTGTGGATGTGAAGCTCATTGAAAGAGGCAGTTCTGTTTAGCCAGAAATAGACCACCTGCTATGATTCAGGAGAATGTAGTATGTCCAGAAAGTGAAGTGAATGTCAAAAGCTGCAAAACCGTTTGCCTTCTGCAAGTTGAGCAAGTAAACTAAATGCTTTGATTTTTTGGGAACTGTGAAGACATTGTGTAAATCATCAATTTATAAAGTCAGCATGCAAAGCTTTGGAGAAACTTGTGACTGCACATAAGATATGGCGTGCTTCTTTCACACTGCAAATCACTGGAATACAATAAATACTATGCACTGAGAAATAATTTTTTTTAGATCAGCAAGTGTACAAGGTAAATACATAGTGATCCTCTTTGGAGTGCTGGCAAATTGTGCTTTCTCATGCATGAGGGTGTTCATATTGCTACTCGCCATACAACACTTACTTTTAAAACAGCCTTATTCTTCTCAATACCTCTCAGTTTTCATTTTAAATGCAGAAGACATGCACACTGGTCCTACATTAAATTTTCTGCATGTGCTGTGCTGATATGCTGTCAGGTCCCAATGCCTGAATATTAATCCCTCTTTTGATGTGTGGGATTTTACATTTCAATCGGAGTGGCTTGTTTTTAGACTGACAAACTCCTCTATGACCACAGTTCTCACAGTATTCCCTGCTGCTTGTGACATGGTGCTTTTTATTCCATGTCTTGGTGGATCCATTTTTTGGGTAGATTCATTAAACTCATTTCTTCCTTGATCTCCCACACTTCTGCAACCAGCTACAGTTCTAGTACCTGTGAGATAAGTTATCATCTGACCAGGACACTGGCCAAAGTATCACACTGTATGTCTAGAACTGTTATCTTCTGATAGGTGAGTCATTTCAGCCAACATATTATCAATGAGAAAGAAAGAATCTCCACAGCATGAAGTTTTATTTCAACTTCTTTCTGTTCTACCAATGGAAATGGCTCTCTTCAGTCACACTATATTTTTTTTTAACCATGAAATGAATTTCAGAAGAAATCTGAAATTTTGGAAGTACTGAAAACCAACATGATCATAACATTATCTAATTTTTTATCCACTGTATGATCCTACAGGATATCAGGAAATAGGAAATATAATTGAGGATGGTTTGTCACATGCCCCAAACAGATGTTCCTCAATTCAAAACCTATCTTCTCAGCCAGGCAAATGGAACCATGGTAGATGTCAGATGCAGTTGCATTTGCCTGACAGATATGCCACGCTTTGGAATAACATTACTGCTAATGATAGCCTACTGTTGATGTGTAGTTCTTTGTTTTGCTGTTGCTGTAGAGCAGTCAGGTCTGCTTGGTGCATCCATTAGCAATAAAGCTTTGTGTGTGTGTGGTATTGCTAAATTGAATTATAATGCAAAACACAGACAGCCTCCTCACTTCATTTTTCAAGCACTCCCTGTGCAGTCTCGAAAACAACAGTTAATAAAGCAAGTTACTCTCCTCCATAGAGTTAAGCCACCTGATTTATTTCCCTTTAGGATAGCAACTTCCTGTAACTGACCTTTGAGCAGAGCTGAAGTTGCAATCCCATGCAACAGGGCAGCCTTTGTGTGTGGCTACATCCCTGTCTGATGGCTGGTGCCAATACTAATTGTACTAGGGCCAGCAGCCACTGTCATCTCTCAGAGCTGTAAAGATTTCTTGCTCAGGATATGAAATGATAAAATGCCAATCTCCACATGCTCCTTTATAAAGCGCTAGTGTAGCTTTGCACATTTCCTCCATGGGATTTGATTTCTGCTTTTTAAAATAAAAAGCCTTAATCATTAAAGTAAGGCATCTATTTTCACAGCAAGCAGCAGAGTAGATTGAAAAGCTTGGGTGTTGGACAGCTACATGGATGTTAAGATTCATGAGAATAGCTTTCCAAAACAGGGGGGAATTTAAACTCAAGACTGAAGATTTATACTGGAAAATGCTTAAAAGGGGGTTTAGGAGGGTAAGAGACAGGGGACACACAGGAGTTCATCCTTCTTCTTCCTTGCTTTCTGGGCAAAGTTTGGTCAATACCTTTTTTTCCTATCAGCTATTAAATTCTCAGGTCAACTACATAAAAGTGCTGTAAGTAAAACATAGTTCTCTACACCTTACTGACTATGAGTTATAGAACAAAATACTCTCCATGTTGACAAATTTTGTAGGAGGTCATGTAGCTGAAGTTAGGGAAGGCAAAACTTAGGAAAATTTTACTTCCTTCAGGATTATTTACCTTGCAAAGTGATGTTAAAAGATTGGGATTGGTTATGCAGTGGTTCTCTATAGAAAGACTTGCAAATCTTCCTGGGACGTGCCTGTAAAGAAGTTCTACTCTTTGCTGTGGGAGGTTAAAAGGTGAGAATGCAATTAAAAAAACCCCAAAAAACAAACAAAAAAACCTCAGCCACAGCACAACTTATTCAATATTTTAAGGACTTAAGTAGTTAAACATCAAATGTTGAACATTGTCATCATTCAGTCATTTGCCATTGAAGAAAATGTGTATTTATACTGGCTAGCAAAAGTGGCTTACTGTGGATGAGCAATATGTAGAATACAATAAAGGTGACTGAAAGGCAGAGAAAATTAAAAGGACACATATATTGTCAAACTTCTTTCTTTAGCAATAGATAACTGCATTAAGAGTAGCCTAAAGGCATGGGTTGGCTTGTTTTGATTAGGCATCCCAATTTGCTGTCTATCTTACGTAGGGCTCTAATCAGTTGTAACTGCAAATAGACTGATTTGCTAATCATCCTGATGGCAACAGCCAAAGTGAAGGTTGAGGAACTGTCAGCTTCAAAATCAGCTTCTGGAAGCAGGGAAGTTGCCACTTACAAGTTGCACCTTCTCCTTAGTGTGCACACATACATGTGCCTTCCAGCTAATACAAAGAATGAATTAAAGCAGAACAGAGAAACTTGAACAGCATTGTCTTTCTCGTGGGAGGACCTATACATTCAGCTTTTCATAACATCTGAAATGAAAATGCCTCAATGCTCCTGTGAGCTCAAAAGTCTCATGCAAGACTTTAAACAGGGTTAAAAAAAAAAAAAAAAAATTTTTTTTTTGGTTGTTTTTTCCAACCATAAATAACTTCAACACATTGAGGAGTAAAATTTGAGAACGGCTGCTTGACAGTTAACATAAACAATTCCAGTGATGAAAGCACAATATGAGGATAATTATCTGTTCAGATAAATCTGCTTGATGCTAATGAGCATTTGAACAATCCGTTCAGCAGCCAGGTTTTTTTTCTTCTCTGCAATTTTCTTTGGTAAGCAAAAATGACACATGCAAAACTTTTATTAAGTATGTGATTTCCTCTCTGTATCTTCTCATCTTTTATGGAGACTTCTTTACAAGAAGGTGCTGCATCTCTAGCAGAAAGGGCACAGAACTTACTCCCATATAACAGCTTTATACTGACTGCTGCTGGAGCTAAGAATCAGCTCTGAAATGACCCAGTGCTTCACTGCTGCTGCAGTTGCCAGATGTAGTAATAGGGGAGAGACTGCAAAGCCCTTCTGTAGGGGTTTTATCGTGCTGTATGGCTGTTCAAGGATCTCACAATCAATGGATCTCTGACTCTTCTTTCATCTGGTCCTGATTTAACTCTATTTTTTACTCACCCCCTTACATGTGTTCAGTGAATTCTTTCTCAAAATATGTCCACTGCCACAATACCAAAAGCTGGAGCTGCTCTCAAATCCAGAAAGTATTGACCAGTTGAACCACTCTCTGTGAAACATGTGGGTGAGAACTGAGAAGAAAGTAGTTTTCCATGGGAGTATACTCCTAATATCTGTTATTAAAATACAGCAACCATAAATCTCCAGAATTCATAGGATGTCAGTCAGATTTAAATGGTGTTCAACTACATATTGCTAGTATTAGGCTATTTAATTTGACTTGTCCATCTTCTGATAAATTGTCTTTGAAACCTTCCATTTCAGAACTTGTGGCAATAGGCCATTGATTGCTCAGAAGCTTGTACCCAAAGTTCTTTTTTTTGTTGTTGTTTTGCTCTTCAGACAAAACCAGAAATTCTAACTAAGCAGTCAGAGAAACAATAACACATTATTCAAGGAACCAGTTGCACAGGGATATGGTGGAAAGTGTAGTGAGAATTTGTACAATGTGAAACTCCAAATTGCTATGAATATTAATCATACAGTAATTAGGACAAGACTGCCCATGATTTCTTAGCCAGGAGAGGGCTGAATTCATACTCGTGCCTTACTAGCTCTAGCTTATGGCATTTCATCTTCACTCAGAATATGGATTTTCTCACCATCTGCAAACCATACAGTACCACCTTGCTTTCCTGCAGAACTGTGCACAACCTGTACTAGTGGGAGGTGTCCCTGCCTATGGCAGAGGGTTGGAACTAGATGATCCTTGAGGTCCCTTCCAACCTTACCATTCTATGATTCTATGATTCTATGATCCTGCTTGTCCACTAGATGGAAGCAGGAAACTCCTTTCTGCTTATGGCAGAAGGCAATTAGTGATTACAAGAGGCTTTAAGTATTTACTCATGAAATAGTATCAGACAGTACCCAAAGCACGTAGAGGGCTTGCTGTCGGTGGTCTCAAGGCTGTTAGAGGCTTTGGAGTTTTCCCAGGCTCTTTTCTTAGGCAGCTGGAGTCCGGCACAGTCTCTGACCTGGTTCTTCTTGACTCCCAATTCAGCAGAAGCCTTGCAGAGGGGCAAGCAGGATGCAATGCCATGTGCAGTCTTGGCACAATGTCACACTGGCTATGCAGACCGATCACGTGCAGGCATTTAGAGCCTCTTGCTGGTAAACTTGAAGCAGTGAAGTTTCCAGGCAGTTCAGGATGCAATGAGGCATCAGCAGCACCACGAATACAATAGCAGAGAGCACGTTGTGCTACCTGCTCAATACAACCCAAGACTAATGGGCCTTTGGACATAGATTAGCCAATCAGGATGACACTTTCCCAAGCTTGACCATATTAGGTGAAGCCAGGGCTGTTGTTTTCCTTTCCTGTGGTTGCTTCCCCCAGCACAGAATGAGAGGGAGCAGGGGATTAGGTCTACCACGACAGACTACATATGTGTTGTAGGACAAAGAGGCATGGATTTTAGTGAATCAAGGATTGCAAAGGGGATGGTGTTACTAGGAACATGAGAAAATATCAACACGGAAAGGCAGGGGAAGCATACTGTGTCTATTTTTATACACAAGTGACAAAACAATGCCTAAACTGCTGTGTTCTACTTGAAGAACAGAAGGGTTATCAGTTCCTTTAGGGAGGCTGATTGCCAGAGGCAGTTATGCAGCTGGCTGATGTGAGAGCTGGCAAGCAGCTCTGGTGGCATCTCACCCTAAGTTTGCTGTTCTTATTTATTTTTCCAAATAATGTTTTAACTTAGAGGCAGTATTCAGACACTGAGGCTACGCACACAGTAGCATAACAAATGGAGTGGCTCTGCTGACTTTAGGCAGAACAGAGGAGGATTGAGCAGGCAGTATTCTCAGTTAAAAAGATCTGCTGGTTTGTCATCTGTAGATGAAAAACTGTGTTTTGTCTATCAGCTCAGAAAGCTAAATATTG
This sequence comes from Ramphastos sulfuratus, assembly GCA_013399055.1. Taxonomy (NCBI): domain Eukaryota; kingdom Metazoa; phylum Chordata; class Aves; order Piciformes; family Ramphastidae; genus Ramphastos; species Ramphastos sulfuratus. The sequence goes on from WBNM01039639.1 coordinate 13,479, forward strand.
CCTTGGGTTCACATGTGGCCATTGCCCTCTTTGCTGCATCCACCTTTGGAGGTCAAGAGATCCAAGGACAGGATTTGCTCCTGACCTCAAGTGAGATCATGACTTTCTGTATGTGAACCAAACATTCAGGCAGCCTTCACAAAGACCAAGATTTTTGAAATGACTAATTCTTTTAAATGCCCCAAACTGTGAAGGGCTAGCTCATGGCATTAGTAAAGATTTTTAGTTTGTGGTTGGAATGAGTCATAGGAAATTTTTGCAGTCCTAACTGAAATTGTATTTGTGCAGGTGTCTGATTTTGGAACCAAAAATCACTGCCCAGCATTAGGAGATGAAATCTGAACTAATCAGCTGCAAACTACTGTTTATGATAATATCTGAAAGGTGAAAAGATTAGATTATGTTGGATTTTTCTTTCATTTTACAGTTACATGTCTTCTCCATTATACAAAAAAAACCCCAAAAAACCCCACTTTGCATCATTGAAATATTTCCCTTTGCTCTACTGTCATCATTCCAATTTGAGATTTTACTGAGTAGCAGTCACTGTACAGCAAACTGGGGAAAAAAGTTCTCTGACCAGAGGGAATTTCTTGCATATCATATGAAATAGACCTCATTTCATTTCTCTGTGCCATAGTTTTCCTGTCAGTAAACAGGCCAGAATATTTCATGTTGCCTTGTTAGTTGGCAGTTGTGAGGTTTGAGTTAAGCTTTTAGAAGGCACACTGGGCATCTTTTGGTTCATGCACTTCTTAATTCACTAAACTGGATCAATAGCATAAATATTCCTCTTAGGAAAATAGAATTCTTATAAAATCCCAGGTTTAACACATATTTAGCCTTGTTAAATAGCTTAGTACAAGTGTTTTGGGGGGCCATATTCTATTACTCCTTCTGGTCTTTGGCAATATCATTTTACTGTCCTCCACAGAACATCTGTGTCTTATTTTTTTTTTGTTCTAAGATGCCTATTATGATCAAAATTTCTTAGAAAAGAATGCCTGCAGCATGCATGTGTCTTTCTGAATACTAATGAATTTTCTGACATTTGTCCTTCACATTAAGGAGCAATTTTAGTCATTGATAAACACTCGCTGAGTAGGTTAAAAAGATTCTTTCCAGAACATCATTCAGTTAACTCATGTGCCCACTTGTACATGTTGGCCTGTAATGAATAAAGAAGGATGTTTGATTTGAATGTGTGTTTGTAACTCCTGCCAGTATAGCTCCATTTATGTTCCAGTACTTGGACACACACTTAAGCAGCCACAGATTTAGACTGCAGGAAGCTTTTTTTAAAAAGTGCTCTTTCTGGGAGCAGCACAATTCAGCACTTCCCTGAATAGTGTGTGACATCTTCCAAGTGAATTTAGATGAGATTAGGGTAGCAAAAATCACCCCTTTGATGCTCAAGAGGTGCAGATAGGAGTGTCAGCTCTGTGCCGGATGATTGTGCAGTGCTGTTCCTGGCTGATGAGCAGTGCTGGGTGTATGAGCTTAGGCAGAAGTCTATGCCACTCAGTGTGCAACCTGCACAGCTGACACTGCTATTTCTACCTTTCTCCCTCTCTTTTTTGTTTCTGTAGGCAGAGTGCTGGTGTCTTCTCATCTCTCAGCCTTACATCTGTACTTCCCTACCGAAGGTCTGCCAGTAGCGAAACCAACACAGGAGCGTGTAACAAAATGACAGGGCCTTGGGTCTAGTCCCCCAAGGCACATTGGACTAGAGTGACATTCCTTGTCTGATTTCTGTCCTGTCAGATTGGCATACAGGTAGAAGGACTGATGTGAGGCTACATAAATGCATAGAGATATTTTTTCCACTCCATTTTGGGAGTCTTTGTAGGACACAAATTCATAGTCCTTGCAAGGGGGTGAGCTGTGTACAGTTACAGTGTTATTAGCTACTGCAAAGGGATATATGAAGAACCTTGAAACTATATCCAGCTTCATCTAGCTCCCAAAGAGAGAAAGTTAAAAGCTCTTATAGCTCAGCAGATGAGGCTTTTCCTTCTCTCTGGTTAAGCCAGGACAAGGCTCTAGTGGTCTAATGTATTTAGAATTGGATATAGATTTTTAAGAATTGGATATAGATTTTTTAAGGAAGCTCAAAAGATTTCGTTCTTGCTATTGATTTGATCATAAGGAACTATTTATTACAAATGAAAGCTAAAAGATTCTTAGCTGAACTTTGAATTAATTTCAAAATGCATTTTTTTTTCCTTACATGAGAAACCATTTATTGTGTTTGTTTTGCACTTGCATTCAAGAGAATTTGCTTTCATTGAGACTGACATTGAAATTGCCTATGCTGTGATGGTTTTTGGTCAGGAACCTCACTTGCTACAAGAAATCATGAATGCATATAAAGGAAAAGTATTTCAAAGCTGCTTCTTTAAAAGCCAGCAAAAGCTTAATAACAACTTACAGATCCATTAAGGTAGGATTTTCTGATCTGGAAGTGCATGCTGTAAATATTTTTTCTCAATATCTTGATCTAGAGATCTAGTTTGCTATTATTAAACACAGTGAGATAGGCTTGTTAAAAATAGAACTAAAAATAACCTCTCAGTATGCCATTGCACTGGTATTTTTTGATCTGAGAAGTATTTATTCCTCCTACCAATTTGCTGCTTTGTATTAATTTTCAGTGACAACTTCATTTTATCTTTTATGGATTTATTAAAAAAAAATTTATTTTGGATGTTCTTTTCTCAGTTATTACAATATGGAAAAAGGAAAAAAAATTTCTTTAAAACAAAAAAGAACAATATCTTTGTTGCTCAGCAATTCTTCATTTGTCAGTAAAATAAAACAAAATCCAAATAACTGAGGCCAACTTTTCATTAGGAAGACAGACATACTCCAAGCACAGTCAGTGATTTTTTTTACTGCCTTTTTGTGGCAGAATAAGTGGCCGGGTCAGAGACAACATGATCACACTATTGTAACCCCCAGTTTAATTTGGACTGTGTTTGCATGGGTTAAAGCTAATAATAACATTAACTCGATCATTTCCTTATTTAATGAATACAATTGTACCTAATAATTTCTGAGAAAACCTGTCTGAAGTGAAAAAATGTGTCTCTTGTGTAGGACCCTGAGCACTAACACACCAAATTGTGAGTCTGTCTATGATTTTCAGTAGCCAAACTCTGCTGCTACAAGTGAAATTGCTCAACTCATTTACAACAGGGTAGATCCAAGCCTGTTGTTTGCAAATACACAAACTGAGTGCTGGTATCAGTGGGCATACTTCTGTTCGTTTCAGTAGCAGAGGATTTAGTGCAACATCTGCCTTTAGATCTATGTAAATATGACCACAGATGCTGTACTAAGAGGTGTTGTGGTAATCAATGTTAGATATTTAAAGGTGTGTATGGATATTTAGTAATCCAGTCTGACTAAAACTTCTTTCCATTCACAGTCATTAATCAATTTAGTCCTGAAATGTGTAGGTTTTTGTTGACATCTTACCCTAGTTGATTTAAGGTCAACTTTTATTTGTATTTCTGTTTTAGTGCTTTCATACATCTATCATTTGCATTTGCAGTACTCAAGCATTGGGAAATATAATGCTGAGAAAACAGAATAAATAATTAACCCTTTTTGTATTGCAGCATAATGTAGGGGACTCAGTAAATGGCCAAATCATCACTGTGGTTGCATAAGATGCTCAAATACAGTGGAAAGACTGTCCTCATTCTGGAAAGTTTCATGTTAATACAGAGTTTCAGATCAGTAAGGGTTAAGAAATGTTGGTCTCTTAGTTCCTGAATCTAGCTGTGGTCTCAGGCAGCTGCTCAAGAGCTGGTGCCATTCCCTGTTACAGTCATTGCTTTAATTATGTCATTTGTAGTGCTACTGGGCTGTAAGGAGTGAGGATAGCTTCAGATGGGATTTATTGTTGTCCCTTCCATTTGAAGGACATTGAGGTGTTCATCTCATTGCAAAGCACCTGCCTCAAAGTTAGTCACTTTGAATCCTCAGTGCTTGTGAAGTGTATTAAAAGTAATGTGTCTTACATGGACCATAGAGGTAGTATGAAGGCTTGGAGAAGACAGGACAAGAGGTTAGCCAGAGGGTGCTTGGTGACGCTGAGTTCCTTCTTGGGCTCTGTGGAATTTATGGAAAGCTTTTTGAAAATGAAGGAGGAAATTATATGCTAGCAAGTTCTTTTAATGAAGGAGAGCATTATAATAGCAAATCATAATGCAGTCAAAGGCTGGGGAAAATCTTGGAAGTATTTGCTCTGAAGCGTTGACAGCTAAACGCAATAATAAAGGACTAGACTGAAATGCGTCACAGCTTCCGCCTCCCTTTGCCATTATGTGGGAGGCTGGAGCACTTTATGATTTGGTGGCCTGTGTTCTACTTTCATCTAATGACTGGAAAGAAGAACCTTTTTTTGCTCTTGCTTTTGTCAGGCTGTCAGTGGCTCTAACACCAGCTGCTAAGAGAGACAGCCACTAAAATGTCTTAGGTGCAGGAGGTGAAGTTGTAAAGCCAATCTTGATTCCCCTTCTACCAACCCCCAGTAAAGCTATAATCCTCAGTTTTCATCAGATGGCTAATGAGATGTTGTCAGTACTTCTGTCAGTCAGAGGAGGTCAAGGAGGATACATGAGGGATGGAGAAACATTGGTGATGTGAAGCAGCAATACCTGCCAGGGTGGAGGGGGGGTGTCTTGGAACAGAGCCAGTTGACAAGAGATCCTGGACAGAGTCACGCTCAGACCAATATGATCCAAGCAATGCCATGCCACTGCCAATTTATTGAATATAAACATGCATCTATTTACCCTTCTAACAGACTGTTCAGGCCAGCCCATTACAAAAGCAATTGGTCCAAATCATTTAAGGGACAAGCTTTTGCTCCAACCACCTGCCCAAATGGCCCTGATACAAACTCTCATGGAATTCTCTAACTGGTCTAACTCATTTAAGGCATGAGCTGTAAGGGACCAAGATGGTTGGTTCATTGCTATCTGTTCAGAACGCCTTCAGGTTGTTATTGTAGTTCTTCTGCAGGCTGCTCTAGCCTGTGTCCTTAGCTGTTCAGATAAGCATTCCAAGCAGGGTGAGAAAAGTTCAGCTTACAATTTTGCAGTTAGCATAACTTGGATTTGCTCACATATCCAGCTAATACAGAATATTTCCCTACAGTGATGCTACGTGTGTCAAGGTCTTACTCTAGGGCCTGTACTGAGCAAAGAAGTCTTCTTTCTTTATTATTATTTTTTCTAAATATTTCTCCCTGCAGGGAGCTTTATGCCCTAGTCTAGGAGCCTGAGAATAAGTGAGAGAATTCAATAACTCCTGGCTTCTAATCTCAGGCCTGACACAGAATTGCAATGTGACCTCACACAAATTATTTAAACTCTCAATAGAAAATTCACCTCTGCTCCTGCTCTCTGCAACGTCAATGTCCTTATATTGAGAACATAATTTGCTCTTAATTTCCTAATACATCATCCCAACATCAGCGTTTGTCTTCCTCCTAAGTATTTTGCAAGGAAAGATCCCTGTTCTGGTTTTGCTAGAAGTCTGCATTTCAAATATTTAATTTTTTCCCCAATTTTCTTCACAATTGAGGAAAAAAAAAAGTATTCAAAGACTCTGGCATTTAGTATTTCTGGTTGGATCATGCTGGAAATAAAGACATAATTATAGACTTAAAGGGAGACAGTTCCCTACATCCTGCAACTCCAATAAATAAATTGGGGGGGTTCTAATAGTATATTCACTTGGAGGGCAAATGGCTTTAAAAAAATAGATAATAGCAGAGCCCACTACTGCTCAGAAGGAATTTTGTTTTGCACTCCTAGTTCTAGTAGCCTTGAAGTTTATGTTTTTGATGTTTGTTATCTCCTACAATTATCCTCTTTTTTTCTAGTTCATTAATAGAAGATTTAGCCATTGGACTTTTTTTCTTCTGAATATCTTTGAAAGAATGCCACTAGGAATTCTCTCTTTTTAAAATACACTTTTGGTCATAGCCTACTTCCAAATTACTATTTTCTTTGCAGTATCTAAACATGTTGTGGTCCCTTGTAATACTTCAAAGTCTTTCACTGGTACAAATGGGAACACTGCTAATGACAGAGGCTCTTGGCTTTGTTTGGGAACATTTATGATGCAGCTGCAATGGCCTGGGTCCATTTCATTCTTCCATTTGTTGTAGCTGAAAGTTGTTTAGTGTACTAGACTTCTCTGGAGCACAGCAAGCTCTGAGTGACCACAGTGGTAGCAGAAAGCTCATACCTGACAGCCTTCTCAATCAGTGCCAACCATTCAACAGTGACTAGAATTTGAAGTACTTTGTCATACACATCCTGATTTCAATAAGCTTCAAAACTGCAGACCCATCCTCTCTGCAAAAGGATCTTATTTAGTGTACATTATAGAATCACAGAATGGTAAGGTTGGAAGAAGACCTCAAGGATCATCTAGTTCCAACCCCCTGCCATAGGCAGGGACACCTCCCACTAGCACAGGTTACTGCTTGAAGCCTGAAAGAAGAGATAGGAGTTCATAGGGATGAGCACCAGATTCTTGATTCAACCAGAGATGGATACTGAACAGTGGGTTAGCTGTAGGAAGTCAAAGCAGAGTTACCACCTTGTGCTTGGTCTGTATCTGTTGTTAGTGCTAAGGTAAGCACTGAGTCCTTTAGCACCTGACTTGGTAAGAGTTAGATAGTGGTTGTGCTTGATGATCTTAAAGGTTTTGTCCAAATAAAATCATTCTATGATTTCAAAACTAGGATTGATCCACAATACCAGTGTTACAGCTACAGGACACAACATTTTCAGTGTAAATCCACAACAAAGTTGACTGAAATTATGAAGTCATGCTAAAGTTTGTCTAGTTGCTTCAGGTAAAAGACTCACTAAGTCCAGTCATTTTCATTTGGAAAGTTTTGCTAGAAGCCAGGATTATGTATTTCCTCACATTTTGGACCAACCTTTCCTTTTATTTTTTTCAGATGAATGTGAATATTTTAAAACTTGTTAATGCTTTATAATGACACTTTTTTGATGGAAAGGGCAATGGATTTTTACAGTGTGTCTATTTAGGCAGGGAAATTACCCTTTTTCACCAAAAGGAGAGGTTATTGCTACTCAGTGGTATTTAAGGAGCACTGGGCCATTTGAGAGGCAAGTAAGAGAGGTGGAGGGAAAAGGAACAGACTACATCTTGCAATACTTTTCTTCTCAGATATCCTTTTAAAAGGGGGCAAAAAGAGAGGACTGACTCAACTAAGTTTAGCAAAGTGACACACTGCTCCTGCTATAGCCAAGGCTGCTATTTCAGTGCTTACATTGGTAGATCAGGAGAAGAATAATTACCTCTACATGTTGTACATCTCTTGATCTGTCAAGCAAAAAGCAGAATCCTCAGAACATTTATCCCCAAGAAAATATATGAACAGAAAAACAATTGCAGTCTGCTCTGCTTCCTTTTGCATTTTGTTTCAGACTCCTTGCTGCACCAGCAAGTGTCACTATGGTCTTTGCTTTATAGCAGCAGAGATGAGAATGTGTTTTGGAGCAGAAAAGGAGGAAAAAAAAAAAACCCTACCTAATCATGATTATGAGTGTGGTTTTGACACACCTCTGCCCAGAGTCAGTAACCCTGAGATACAACCTCCCTGTGGTTTCAGTGGCAAGGTGACCTGAAATGATTTGTTAAATATTTCAGCCTGGAGATAGCTTAATGGCAGAACAATGTGACAATATCTAAATGTTTTTCTTTCTTTTGTTCCTGTGGGGACGATTACTGCTTGTAATAATTATGGTTTCATTTTCAAGATAGTCTATTTGCTAAACCAAATTTTCAGGTTCAACCTGTCAAATTTTTATATTTGGGAGTGGAGGTTCATTGGGGTATATTGCTAGTTCTCTATAAAAGAATTGGAAAATGAAATATTGATTAATTTAAAAAAGGAATGAAATGAAATCTGTGACTATAATTTTATTTCTCCTCTCCTCTTTCAATGCTGTTGAATATTTTGGCAGCGTTTTCAATATATTTAATGTTAGATGGAGAAGTGTGAAAATGGAAATGCATCGGGGAAATGGAAAAACACCAACATCCCTGTTACTGAAACAAAACTAAATTATTATGACAAATATTATCATGAATATGGAAAGGAAGCAAGATTGTGTTTTCTTCTCCAGCTGCCTACCCACAATTTCATGTTCCACAAAAAGAAAATTCAGCAGCATGCTCGTGACATTGAAATGTTAAGTTCTGAAACCAATTTTATCTTCAGGAGCTATACAGCTCGTTAAAAAATACTAACATACATTTCTCTTTTCCCTGGCTAAATATGTATTTTCAACCCTTTGTACCTAGCTGGTTTAAAGCATGACAAAATCCTAGAAATTACACCTAAAATGCCTATTCATTCTTGTGTGTGTGGGTCTGAGGCTTTGGGTGGAATTCTTTAGCTTCCTGAAGTGAAGGCAGTAACTCCCCATGGTTTCTCACTGGGCAAGGTTATTCCACGATTTCTCTCTTAGTCCTGTGCACTGTACCTTTTCCTGAATCTGGAATGTTGTAAGAAGTACAAGGGAGGCAGAAAGGAAAAGGAGTAGAAAGGGTGTGCAAGGCACGTTTGGATGTGGCACTTGGTGCCATGGTCTAGTCTCGAGGTCTGTGGTAATGGGTTGGACTTGGTGATCTCTGAGGTCTCTTCCAACCTTGCTTATACTGTGATATTGTGAAAAGATGTAGAAAGGAAAGGTAGGACAACAGCTGGGCTAGCACAGTATGCAGTTGCTCTGCAAGAAGAATGAATACTCAGAGCACTCGCCCACTGCCCAGCAAAGTTTTGGATGGAGAAACCACCAAACTTGGACTCCCTCTCACATTCCATAGCATTTGTTTTGTTCAAGAGAAGTCTGACCTGAGCACGAGATTTGGCATTTAGACTGTCAGCATTTCAGGGAAATATAAGATGGAAATGTACAAATGCATCCATTCTTCTCTTTAATGCATTCTGTCTTGCTATAGCCATGAACTGATGCAATCTTGACTTTGCTGGGTAGGCTGCAGAGTAACATCGACAAGGGGAAGAATGACTAACTTCAGGGAGGAGAATTAGAATTGTTTGACCTTTCATACTCTTCTTTTCATCAGCTATACAGAAAAGAATATCATAGCTCAGAGCTCTTGTTCCCTCCAGTTTCTTTCACTTTAATAACATCCCTGCATGGATGTAATAAAAGTTTCTTTCTTGGTGAGCTCATTTTTCTCCCTTTATTTCTGCTTGCCATTCTTGACTTCAGAGATCATGATCAGAACAGCTAATAAAAGCCTGTGTATGCTGGAGGGGGCAGTATTTTTGGCTTAGCCACAACATTTCCCATTTCCATTGCATTCATAAAAATAGGTCTTGTAAGATGTCTGATCTGATTCTATAGATTCAGAAGTTCAGCTTCTTAGGTAGCTTTGGAGAACATCTGGAGTAATCCTTTATATTTTCTAACCCTGCTTATTACTACTCTCTCTCTATATATCCTTTGCTAAGCTGTGCAGTGATGTTTCTCTTGCCAATGAAACACCAAAAGGTAAATATTGGCATTCATTTCTCCTGCATTCAAGTGTTTTGTTGTAGTACTTATTCTGCTTGTTAACCACCTTGTTATTGTTTGTTGGGCAACTTGCCACCCAAACCTACACAATTCAAAGTTACTACTAATTTATTTGATTTTCAGCAGTTTCCTCTTAAACATAGAAAAGTGTAGCACTGTCAGCTGGAACAGAATAAGGGAAAAGCTTTCTATACATTTTCAGGGAAGTTCCTACACTTTTTGTGGGTGTTGGCTGTCATTGTCAAAGTGTCACAATATAGACTGCCTGAACTGTGAGCTCTGTGAGAAAATACTTGATTTTTCTTTTCAGGAGTGTTTACTGGTTCAAAACAGGAATTAGAGATAGGAATAATTATGTCCTCTAATGGTTTGTGAAGGTAGCCAATCTTCAGTTAAAAAAATAAATTGTCTGTGATATAACTATAAAGTCTGTCTGTAATAACTATGAAACCTCTCTACTTCACCAATATTTGCAAAATAAAGAGCAAAAGAGGCAGCTGCAAGTTATGGAAAAATCAAGCCCCAAACCTGGATTTGGGATTCTGGACATGGAAAACCTATTTCTTTCCCAAGGCAATAGTTTTATGTTGTATGTCCTCCACGATTGACAGTAACTTCTCAGGGAGGTTCTCCTTGAACGTGTACATATATATGTACACACGTACATATATATATTTGTTAGTTCATAACTTTCCCCCTTTATTTCAAATCTGTGTAGTTCTCATTGCTCATGAGGAAAACTAAGGCTGTTCATTGATACCTGCCTTGTGACAGAGAGGTGTAGAGACAGATTTTAGAAAGCATTCAAAGAAAGCATATGAAATATCATTTTGCATGGCAGAGGAGTTAATTTGGAATAAAATGTTCTTTCTGCCCTTTTAATAAACTTGTTCCTTTTGTAATAAAATGAACTGTTGTTATAAAAAGCTACTTATATATAACAAGCATAAAGCAGCAGGAATTTGTTGACTTTTGGTCAGTTTATGGAATTCCTTTACTCAGGAAGTTCATCACATTTTGTCTACTTGTTCTATTATGTGCAAAACCTTGGTGAAAGTGTTAACAGAGAAGAACTAAAAGTGAATTTGTTGTTTTAGTCTTCCATCCTTCACATACAGGTAGACATTTGCTCACTGCCCTCTGCAACTTCAGTACTATTTGTGGTCATGCTTTGAGAGAGAGAGGAGATGAAATGATGAGGCTCTAACCCCTGAAACTGCAGTGATTTTAACCTGGTTTCTTTTAGAGCAGTTCTGAATTAATATGAACTAAGACAAAGGACCTAACCTTTTGCATTGATGTAAGTAAATGTATTTAAAAAAACCAACAATTCAGGCTACACTGGCAATTTTGTCTTCTGGATGAAGACACAACAGCAGTACTTCTAGGTATAGTGTGATGTCTGGATCACATAGCCTATATGATTACCCTGTTCCTGATATGGCATGTTTTTTTGTGTTAAAGGCTTGCTGTCTGTTATGGGTCACAGGCCAAAGGTGTGTCAGAGCAATTCTGATTTCTTTGCCACCACATTTTCATAATGTATGGCACGTGACCTTTAAAAAGCTGCAGAAAATGAAGCAGCGTTCATCAACTATTCTGTGCACACAGTAGAGTCTGTGCAACTCCTCATGACTTAGCCTGCCCCTCCTAGGACCCCAAGGCTGCCTGGCACCAGAGGGTGGCTGTGAAGGATATATTTCCATCATGCCACATTCCCGTGGTTAATTCTTAAGGTGAAGAAGGCAAAAAGACAGAAGAGATCTGTTCTCTTTGTGAAATAACCCTGAGACTGGATCAAAAATTCTGGTTAGCTGGCAAGGACAAACTTAAATGTGCCAGATATGTCCAGCTGTATGTGTGCCACCTGCTGATCCATGTGCCATAGAGGGAGGCTGCCATCTGCACTGCCAGTGGTGTGTGGAGATGCAGAACAGGGTACAGCAGCAAGCCACAGAGTTAGGAAACTTCTGTCTCCTCTAGCTGCACACTTTCCTTTATTGGTGGACTTCTTTCCTTGCTTTGTGGTATTTTTCTTTCTTCTCAGAACCTTCACTTTACAGCACCAAGAGCCAATTATTTATAGGATTCTTTGGAAGGCTTTAGATGTATCAGAGCATACTGGAATCGTTTCCTAAAGTCTTTTTTTCATGTATGTGGAGGAGGGAGACAGTTTGGACATGTCTGTCTTGCACATACTCATCATAAGCTATCATACAAAAGACACTGGCACTCAACAAAGCAAAGATGTTAACACTACTGACACCTCCCTTGGCTCACATGGTGAGCAAGTGCTGCTCAACAGACAGAATGTGTGAAAACTAACCATCTCCTAGGGGTGCTTAAATCCTGATTACTGTGGGGATAAAGAAACATTGTACTGACATTAAAGAAATATTCTTAAGAAACACAAGCATTATGGCATGTCCCCCAGAGCACAACAGCAAGTGTGGTTTCATAGCTGGAACTCTTTTTACTTACAAATTGATACTTCATAAGATGTTTTAATCATTTTTCATATAGAAAGCAGTATTATGCCATTTGGTTCTTAGAAATCTCTGTAATAAACATACTAGCAGCTCATTAAGTCTCACTGAACACTTCTGTAGTAGATTAGAGTCGTTTCATATTTTAAATAGATAAATGGGATAGCATGCCTAAGTGACTTGTATAAGTTATAAATACATAAAGTCAACTGCTTGCTTGGTAAGAAAGCAGAGTGGCAAGTCCTCTCTTCACAAAACAGGGGACACTCATAGATTTTCACAACAGGAGGACATTCTTTTCTTTAACCCCAAGACCAAGGAGTGCAGAGTAAATCTGCTGTTTAACTGCATTGGTTCCTTTTGACTAGTGCTTAGAGGACTGTGTCACATACAGTAAATTACTGGAAGAAGAAATCTCCACCAAGGTAACAGGTACCATATAAAATATATTAGTCAATAAAAAAACTATTAGAAAGCAAGTCCTTTTAATGTGATTTACAGTAGGCTGAAGTTACAAAACAGGAAATGGTAGGAAAGAAAATTACACGGTGAGTGGTAAAGAGGACCACTATTTTCATGGGATATATTGGAAAATGAAGAAAAAAAACTCTAAGTAGATATTGGGCATGGCCTGTTAGCATTCATTCTCAGAGGAAATAATCCAGAATTTGAAAGGGTAAACATCAATGAGGCAGGGAGATTTATATATTGTGGTCAAGGGCTCAAGTATAGAGGCCATTTTCTGATTACCTTGCCCTGCTTTCCACTGCACTGTGCCATCAGGAGCTTTTGTGGAGTGTGTTACCCTTTGATGTGCATAAGAACAGGAGGATTAGAAAGAATTGCTTACAAGGTGCTGCTTGTATTAAGGGAGCTAAACTTCATACACTTGCTGGAGTACAAGACCACCATTAAGTGACCATCAAGGGCCACAGGAACAATAGGAAAACTGGAAGAACTGCCATCAGAGGAAAGGCTGAGAGAACTGGTTTTGTTCAGTCTTGAGAAGAGAAGGCTCAGGGAAGACCTTATTATCATGTACCAGCACCTAAAGGGTAGCTACTAGGAGGATGGAGACTTGCTTTTTACAAGGAACCACATGGGAAAGACAAGGGGTGATGAGTGCAAGTTACTCCTGAGGAGGTTCCAGCTGGAGTCCAGAAGAAAGTGTCTCACCATGAGAACAGTTAGATTTGGAATAATCTCCCTAGGGAAGTAGTGGATTCCCCTCCATTGGATAGCATAAAGACTCAGCCTGGCAGGGTGCTGGACCATCTCATTTCAGCTATGCTATTACCTAGGAAGATCGGACTAGGTGATTCTTGGGGGTCCTTTCCTACTTGACATTCTGTGACCCTGTGATTAAGAAAACAGAGATTCTGTTTATACCTGGGCTGATATGTGGTCTGGATAATGCCTTTGGGCCCCAGTTTCCCCACCTGAGGAAGAGGAATATGAGTAACCCTCTTGGTAATATGAGAGACAATGAAAAAAGAGTTACATAACAGGTAGGTGTCTTTAAAGAAGGGAAACATGATTATTATTTTCAGAAACTGTAATAAATCCAAACACAAAATGCTAATGTTGACAAAGGAGATTTCCACTGCTATGAAACAAAGGCTGTTTGCACAATAGCTTAGAAGCAGCAAATCTCCCAGAGGTGATGCTGATAAGGCATGTGCATAAGTAGCATGTTAGTTTAGTGTCTAGTCTGTAGCAGATCTTAGTCCCTCTGTAAATTCACACTCACAAAAAATCCCAAGCCAAAACAAAAACAAACAAACAAAGCCACAACAAGAGGGGGGAAAAAAAAAAACAAAAAAAGCCAAAGCAAGGGGGAAAAAAAAAAAAAAAAAAAAGAGAAGTCTGCTTTGAAAAAATAAATTATGTTATATGGTTATGTGTGGAGGCTGGAAGGTGGCAAAAGAGAAGGAAGGCAAAAATCTTGTCAGATTTAAACAGCCTACTTTGTACTCTGGGAAAGGCAAATGTCTTGCATTTTGAATTAGTGCCATGCTACTTGAATAAGAAGAGAGCATGGTTTGCTGCAAAGGCAGGCAGCACACAATAAATAGTCTATATATCAACCTGCTTTTCTCATTTACATGCTGTGTCATATAGTGTAGCAAAACACTGCTAGAGCTACAGCTTTGCAATTAACTGATTATTTCACACACCTCTGCATTACAGCATATGTATTACATGTCATGACTGATATTCTGATGGCTTGAATTTATCTTAAAGTATTTTAGTGGCAGATTGGTGTTAGCATATTAGAGACTTGGAGACAAAAATTATTCTTATGCACATTTCTCTTAACATCTTTAACAATATTAAACTTAATAAATTTATTTTTTGGGAAGAGCTTTTACCTGGCACAAATAAAAACCTAAACCAACCAACCAACCAACAAACCCCCAACCCATCAACTAAAAAAAAAAAAAAATATTCTATTAAAAAATACTTCATCTCTTATTGAATGATTTCTCTCCTGGCTGTTGCTGCCTTAGCTGAATTTCACACCACTCTTCACGAGTCAGTGGGACTCAGAAGGAACATGGAACAGTTGCCTCAACTGCTGATGGGAGAGGATGCTCTAAGAGCCAGTCTGTTGCCAAGCTGAAGTCAAACAGTTCTAGGATGGCAGAGTGCCAGCTCCTCTGGTCTAGCAGGGATTGCCTGCAAGGAATGGAGGAGGAACCTGAGTTGAGTGGGGTAATGAAGGTGCTGGAAAACAGGGTGGCAATGACAGGTGGCAGGTTTTTAGAGGCACTTAGTAACAGCTGATTCTGTGGACCTGCATGCACCATAGCCTTCAAGAGAAATTCAGAGACAGTAATCATGCCTGTCAGAGTTCCAGCCTTTCTTTATAGGATGAAGTAGTGGAGGAGGGAGAGGATGAAGAAAGCAGAGGGGAAAGGAGTTTGGAGATAAGGTACAAAATGAGAAGATAAGGTAATCCATGATTCACACTGCAATACTCTCATGATACCTCAGTCTGCTTGATGCCTCCTTCTGCATGACTGTGGACCTTCCTTGCAAGACCTTAGGTCTCATTGGAAGTATCAAAGTCTGTCCCAAAGAGCTGTTTGCTTTGTTTCTGCATCAGGAACTCAAGACACTGAGGTATAAAAAAAATGTTGTTTCTTAACAATGGTGTGATCTTACTAGAACATCAGCAATATGTTCCCTTGGTATTCTTATAGAGAGGGAAAGCTCTTCAGAAGTTTCAAGTATTCTCTAAGCAGTCTCTTTTTTCCCCAGAAAGGCTCTTATACATACCTTACTGTATTTGACTTATTTCAGTCTGTGAATCTTTGACATTTTTACTGCCAAGGTACAGAAATATAAATTATGGTAAAAAAAAGAAAAATTCTCCTTCTCCTAAATGTCACTGCCTTCCATAGCATATGTCTGTTTGCCAAGGGACTGAGAACTACTCTTGATAGCATTAGAGAGCATTATTTTTTCAAATACCAGGATGAACTGGCTGTATCAGTTCTTGCTCCCCCTCTTTCACACAAAAGGAAATCTCATTATCTATGCACAGAATGAGAGAGTATTAGAAGCCACTCATCATGCTCAAGATAAATGCCTTTGTCATTATAACTTAAACTTGTCATCCCAATTTAAAGTGGACAGCATATATTGGTTTATTTGTTTTCATATTTAGGCTGCTCCTGTCACATCAGAGACAAATCCAAGAGTAACTGCAGTTACTGGACAGACTTGGGGGGTAGGATGAGAGGTAATTTTACCACAATCCTTCTGATTAATACCACATAAATAACAGTAAAACCTGCATGTACCCTTCATTAGACTTATGTCCTTAAGTGATCTCTTAGGCATGCTGATGTCATGAGTGGGCCCATTTTGGCTAGAAATTTCATTCTGGATCTGAGCATGTCAAAATTGTGGTGGGTCTGGTGAAAGGTGCAGATTTAATGAAATCTCTGTGGTTCAGAAAATTCTCTCTTGCTCTTTGGCTCCATGAATATGAGCTTATGCATTCTGATGGATCTTACCTCACCAAAAGAAAAGCCCAGTCTCCTCTGTGACTGCTAGTAGTGAAGATTTGCAGACCACATTGCCATATTAAAACAAACTGGAGTAAGTCAAAGCGTGAGAGCTGGCAATTGGTCTCCCTGTCACACTCAAGAGTAGAAAGGTGCAGGAAATTAACTCATTGACTTAAAGAGAATGAATCAAAAATATGTGTAAGGCAGGTTATTGAAGTGGAAGAGGATGTACCCATCAGCATGTTTTTGCTGTGACAGTAAATGATGAATTTAAAAGTCTGACAAGCAAAGTGAGTACAATGTCTGAAATATTTTTAGACCAGAAGTGTCTTGGGAAACTAATTTTGAAAAGTGCAATAATCTGCCTCCTAGAAAGTTCAATTAAAGTCATAACATTTAGTATCACAACCTACTTATTCCCTGTAGTTCAAATTTCATACATTGCACCAATTTGTAAAGTTGTGTCTCCTGATGCAGTAGGAAAACAATATGCAAAATATGATTGTGAAGGAAGCTTGCGAGGATGTTAAAATGAGTTGTAAATGGAGTCAAAGAGATCATTGCCAGATGATTTTTTTAGCTGGTCACAAATCCCAGTAGAGGAGGCAGAACTGAATACCAAAGCACCATGTAATTTCATGGAAGAGTTAGCTTCAACTTACTTCAACTTTTCTTGATGATTTCATAATGCTGTACCCGTTTCCTGATCCCAGAGGAGTGAAAGGTTAGTTCTGTGGATAAATCTGCTAACCTAGTTTGAGAAATGGAAAATTGGTATCTACTTCTGGTTCAGATTCACTTTTCTTACCCTGAGAAGAGATGCAGAATTGACATCTGTGATAATATCAGGCTGGGTAAAAACATAAGAGATTATGAGATGGCAACATTGTAGAGTCAGGTGCAACAGGGCCTTTCCCAGAACTGCTTCAAACCCAAATCAAAAGGGTTTTTGATATTTTTGCATATGCCTAAACAAGGGAAATAAACAGCACAGTAAGTCAGCAGGCAGAGTTCCCTGCATATCTCCAGCCAGGAAGGACCTTTTGGAAAACACAGAGGAGCCACAGGCAGAGGTTCAATTCTTGTAATTCATTTGGCTGCCCAGGGTGCAAAGTCACTATGAATATGACTCAGTAATTCTGAAAAGTCAGGATGAAGCATACACAGGGAGCACTGAGGAATTTTGAGATGCTGCAGAGCAAATAAGGAATGAAACAAAATAAATCATGTGTCAGGGCAAGTGTTTTGGTTTTGCCACTGACAGAATAAAGATTTTTATATCTGGTAAATCCAATATATTGCAAAATACATGGAGTATAAAATCCATGAGATTGCTGTCTGAAACAGCTAATTGATGTGAAAATTACACTGATATTTTGTCAAGCTCCGCTGCTGTTGTTTTGATATAGGAATAATAATTTTCATGTTTCTGAGGAAACAAATGAACACAACATATTTGGGCAACTGAAGAATGGTAAAATAATGGGACCCTTAGGAGTTTGGTCTGGCTCTTCTCAAAAGCACTGTGAAGCATGTGGGTCAGATTTTCATCTGCTTGAGAATGAATCAAAGAGGTTATGCAAGCTGATTATCAGCAAAGCATCTAACTTGGCTTTCACTGCTTATCTGACCTGGGGCCACAACATGAGTGTATAAATGCATGAGACAAAGTATGGCATTTGCAAGTAATTCTTGGGACTTGTGTGGGTAATTTTGGTGATTTATTGACTGCTGTTATAAAGAAAACCCAGCAACCATCCTCACCTCCAGCTTTGATTTACTCCCTTCATCTTCAGATAGAAGAATGTGTGATATCACAAGAGTTTATACACTGCAGGCATTTGCCATTAGAAATGATAAAAGGAGGATTGACAAATATTGTAGTGTCTTACTGGAGTTGTTGCCAGTGTTTGGCCAGATGAGAAATTGAGTAGCAACTCTGTTTGACAATGAGGAATCAAATTCTCTTGAACTATTACTGTCAGCAGGTGTCCAGACTGAGCATTTTCATTCATTTTGTTCTGTGCTGCATTAGCTCTCACATTTCTGCTCTGTGTCACATCAGTTTGTTGGTTATTCTTGGATTGTACACTGTAAAAAGTATTCTTTATAAGGTCTTACACTCTATAAATAGGCTGGTTACTTCGGTCTTCTGATTGCTAAGTCTGACATAAACCTTGTGGATCTCATTGCCAGCACTAGAGCATTAGGCAATTTACACCTGAAAATAACAGCAAGGTCCCAGGAAGCATGAAAGTGCAACTGGTCTGTGATGCATTTAGTAGTAAGCCAAATTACATGTTGATGTGCAGATGCAAGATAGAACTGGAAGGAAATAGAACTCCATGGCAAATATTGGTCTTTAACTGCCCTGTGTTATGCTATGACAAATCCAGCCTTGGAGCCAAATTGGATACAATTCAAAGACAGTTTAAATGAGCCAACTCTCCGTTGGTGCTGGCTGAGAAAGCTATTGAAGTATTATCAGTATCGGCAGCATAGCAAGAACAAAATAAAATAAAAATTGCATTTGCAAGCTGTGATAGCCTTAGTGGTGCATGACAACACTGCCTTGCAGCAAAAAAACCCATAGAAAACAATGAAGTAATATAACCTTAGAATGATCAGCTTTCAGACTACAGGCAGATCCTTGTGACTACGCCAAAGTACATTTTTCTGAGGGAACTGAAGGGATCGATATTACTCCTTTGATAATCTTTTCATTGCATGGGGAAGAAAAATTTACTGTAGATGGATTTGAATTCATGACAGCTGTAGTTGAAGGTAGGCTGAATCTTACAGCTGCATTCTTGATTCTGGAAGAGTAAAAATGATTCTCAGTAAGTCTTTAGTGTACTACTAAAGCGGAATAACTGGGGGATTTTGGAGCTGCAGACAATGCAAGCTGATAGTAAGCCTCACTGTCTTATACTGATTCTCAGATTTGCTTACTATCCCAAACACATTGAAGGAGAAAAGCTTCCTAAACTGTCTTTTAAGAACATTATGAGACTCAAATAACATTCAAGAATGAGTTGTGGGGATTATCTAAGTTTCCAAATTCCCTTTTGGAAAAAAACCCCAAAAACTATAAGTGAATGCTAAATAATCACTTTAACTAAATCATAGACTAACACTATATATTTAATGTTTACGATGATCCTTAATAGAAAAGTACATTAAATATTTTAAAGAGATTCTTACTTACAAGTTCCATTTGCCTAGAAATATTGAGTACATTGTATTTTCATTTCTAATAAAATTCAGAGGTCTGATTTTGATGCACATAGAAAAGAAATGAAAAATTTCAAACAAGTGTGCCAGACCTTTAAGAATTCCTAATATAAATGAATGAATGAAGATGACAAGAGACTAAGCAGGCTATCCAGATTAACTTCATAGTACACAGCCATTTCATTAATATAAAAGCTTCTTTCAGCTCAAATTGTTTGCTAACACGTTTGCAAGGCAAACTGCTGATTCCTTCTCAGTTGCTCTGTTTCAGTAGTGTTGTCAGATGTTGTAAAAGCCTGGGTGACAGCCAGGTCAGTTAAACAGGTAGGAACATTAATTGTTTAACTCTTGAAGTACTACCCACAAAGCTAGAATACTACTTGATGCCCCCACTCCTGATCCACTGACTTGTCCTGTGCATTATAGACACTTCAGAGTGTCCCTTCAGAATGGAGTTCATGCCCATTTGGGAAGGGAAGGCACTTAGTTTAATCTGACTTTCTGCTGCCAGCGGTAGAAGAGCACACACCACTGGATGGTTATTTCCAGTTTGTGGATGACAGTGACAAACATATGTATTCTCCAGGAGGGCAGATCTCACAGGCATACTAATGTAATTCTCATTTACAGAGTTTCAGATGAGTCTGTTATAGCACACTGAGGCTGTGCTAAGAAGGAGAATGATTGTTGTTAATTTTCTGTTGCGTAGCTTGAAGCTGTTCTCTTACCTGCCTTGCATTCTGCAGGTTTAGGGACAGCAAGCAGTGTTACATTATGCATTACCACAAAACACTACAAAATAAATTTGCAACCCAAGTGCATGTGATCAGTTTTCAAACCAGCTGGAAGCAGGGATAAGCAGTTCTCACCCAGTGACCCTTATCATAAAGGCAGGTTGTTTTGTCATACATAAACATTCCTATCCACCTCCCACATATGTCCCACAAGTGATGAATTCTCAATGCTCAGTAAGTGATTCTCTTCTGTTCTTACTCTGTGGCAGCCTATCTGACCGTGTTGGAGTGTTCTTCAGCTCAAGATGCTCCAGAGGTGAAAGCATTCTAAAATGGCATTTATAAAAGTCTTTTGAAAATTACCATTTGGTGTATCTACAGTGGATAGCAACTGCAGTGCATTCTGACAACCACTTACCAGGGATTATACATAACTATTTGAAATCAGTTTTCATTGCCATCTGTTCTCTGAACAAGAGAAACTGAGATGTCTGAGGTGGATGCTACAATATGCATAGAGCTTCTTACTGCTTGAAACTCTGCAGTGTACTAGGTTACTGTAGCTAGTATCAAAGAGCTGTCAGGAGCCAATACTGCAATCAATGTGAAATGTTTTCACTCATTACATACTGCCTTTATGGTAGATTGGATCCCAACATTAATAAAACATGGTATCTAAGTGCAAGAATTAATTCAGTGCAAGAGTTATTTGAAGATGTCAGGCAATTAGTCACCCTTCTCTTCAGCTGAAAAGATTCAGCTCAATTTCCTATTGATAGATTGCTGCCAGGAATGCTGGATCAATAATGTACAGCATTATGGGATTATAACAAAAGGCACAGTGCTTAATAAACACAAACATCACTGTGGGTTTTGTTATAATCTCTCTCTGTAGACTTGGTCTTCTGAGATGTGCTATCCTGTTGATGCACAAAGGCAGAATAGCCTGTGCTGACTGACACCATAGGTGGTTGGTCCTTCAGATTGCTCAGACAGAAAGAAAAAAAATTGATTTGGATCACCCAGAAACAACCTCAAGTTCCCCATGCACCTCAGTTTAAAGGTATTTAATGAGCCACTTTTCTCAGTTGCCTGTCAATTAAAAAAAGCATCCAAGTTTCTCTCTTTTTATACTGAAATAGGTGTAACACTAGGATATGACAAGTGCCTAAGAGAGGCCAAATGCTGATTTTTACCAAGAGCAAGGCTGGTCCCATGTTAGGGGCCATATATAACCCTTGTTCTAGGCTTGGCTGTACAACAGATGTCCTAAATTACTGTGGGCAATTCAGCTAATTCTCTAAGCATGAACTGCCCATCAGTAAAACCAGAATGATTACATTTCTACAC
Organism: Ramphastos sulfuratus; assembly: GCA_013399055.1. NCBI lineage: Eukaryota > Metazoa > Chordata > Aves > Piciformes > Ramphastidae > Ramphastos > Ramphastos sulfuratus. Next base: position 34,907 of record WBNM01039639.1, read on the forward strand.
TTTGACAGAGGGTTATGAGGATAATTATGTTAAAATTGGAAATGCAAGTAAGCCTAGACAGATACAGCTGTAATTGTCTAGCACAGCTGAGGTGGCTTAGAGGTTGCACAGTTCATCACAAAACAGGGTTAGCACAGACAGAATCCCAGCCACAGGTCTGCAGGGTGAACAAGTCAAAAGAATATCCTTAGGAAAGGTGGAAAAATTATGAAATAATATACATCATTTGGCCAAAATTTGAGTTATGATACCTTTTGACTTAAGTCTCCTCGAAGGGTCTGTTTAAGAAATATCTTTTACCCTAGATGTCAGGGAGATAACCTGCCCCTTCCTCCCCAACACAGGAGTGAGGGAGACAAAGAGAGCAGGTAAGAGTTTAATATACAATAACATAATGCACAATTACTTTAGCTTAGCCTATTTGCAGAAAAAGCACAGCGAAACACAGGAAAGAAAAGAAACCAGCATAAACCAGATAGCTCCTGCCCAGCTCACCTCCATTCCTGCAGTAAAGAGACAGCACCCAAAATCCTGGGACCCAGAAGCAGCAGCCAGAACAGGAGGCCTCTCACGCTACAATTGGAACTTCAGGGCCTGCAACACTTGGCTGCAGCCAGCACTTTCATTTTGAAGTGTGAGGTTGAATGAGCAGATTCAACTCATCCCACAGCAGCTGGGCCTTCCACCATACCCTCTGCCTATCCCCAAGGAGAGGCCTGAGCCTTTATGCCACAAAGCTGTGCTGTAGGTGTACCTGCCTGCAGGCCTGGCTCTGCCTCTGTTTCCAAGGTGGGACTTGGAGTTGTGTTGTAGTTCTGTCTTTGGTCTCGTCTCTGGTCCAGCCTCTTGCTGCTTCTTGCTGAGGTATTGGCACGTAGAAAAGAATGAATCTATGGAAGTAATAACACTTTGTACAAAAAGGCTGCAAGTGGTCTAGAAAAATAAATAAGGAATGTTCTCTGATATCATAGTGTGGTCCAGTGATAGCTCTGGAACAGCACTTGAGGACTCTACTATGAGGACAGGCTATGAGAGTTGGGGCTCTTCAGCATGGAGAAGAGAAGGCTTCAAGGAGACCTTATAGTAGCCTTCCAGTATCTGAAGGGGGCCTACAGGAAGGCTGGGGAGGGACTATTTACAAGGTCTTGCAATGACAGGACAAGGGGCAATGGCTTTAAACTGGCAGAGGGGAGATTGAAACTGGATGTTAGGAGGAAGTTCTTTGCAGTGAGGGTGGTGAGGCACTGGCACAGGTTGCCCAGGGAGGTTGTGGCTGCTCCCTCCCTGGAGGTGTTCAAGGCCAGGTTGGACAAGGCCTTGAGTGAGCTGTACTAGTGGGAGGTGTCCCTGTTTGTGGCAGGGGGTTGGAACTAGATGATCCTTGAGGTCCCTTCCAACCTTACCATTCTATAATTCTATGATTCTATGATGGCCTTGCCCTGTGTGGGGCTGTTGAGCAGCCATGCCATTGACTCGTGGTTCTGTGTGCCCTGTGAGACTGCAACCTGGTTGGTAAGGCTATTTCTTGTGTTGTCATCTTTCATGGATTCCTTCCTGTAATAGCCCTGCTCCCTGCCACTATATTTGGTGTAATATCTGTACAGCGTAACTGCAGTAAATGAAACAACTCACATCAGATGTAATGAAGTCAACTGAGTTCTTCTAGATCTGCATGAAGATCCAGCTTTGTATCATAGATTATTTCAGCTTAAAATGTTGAAGTGTCCAGTGGGTTCCTTCAAATGATGCCTTCAAGCATACCATGTTGGACTCTTTCCTACCATACTGCAATAAAGCAGCTGTTATCTAATATGGCATTGTAAGTATTACAAAGGTGCTTAGTGATGTATGTGCATAGCTTCATTAGCACTAATGGGAGTTAATGGTTATAGCCTACAAGAAGAGAAAAGGCTATTTCTCTAAGTGCCGGAGACTAATAAAAATGACATTTCAATTTGGATGTCCAACCTTCAATTTGGGCAGCAAGTGCTTCAGATGAATCTTTCGACAGCTACAGTGCTGTAATTAGCCTCAGGCTCAAATAGAATTGTTTATGCTATTTCAATAGCTTGTTCATGTGATTTAAGACCTCCCTTCCCTTCTGTGACTTTAGGAGAAACGTGTTCACTTGCATCTAGAAGTTTTGGGTTGTTGGTGAGCTGTATTGCAGTCATTATGTGTATTGGCTTAAAGGCTTGATTCTCTTAACTCACACAAATACCTAGTGCCTCTATTTATTTATCTTCTCAAACAAACTATTTTAATCACGCTAGATGGATTAGTTTTCTTACCTGGTGGCAGAATAAGCTGGATTCAGTTCATGACAATGTTGTGCATAATCGACAGATTTGTTAACCAAATGAAGTGGCTGCTGAAAGCAGCACTCAGCCACTGAGAGTTTGAAGGGCTGTAAGAAGAATCAAATTATTTGATGGCAGTAGAGTTAGACAGATGTTACTGAGGGCAGGAATTGATTTGCACACATGTGATTTCCAGAGACAGAAGTGTAGAGATAGGAGATTCAATCAAACTGAACTGGATGCTGCTGGTGGCTGCTGAAGACACCAAAGCACAACAGTATGGCCAAGCTTGTGGCCATACTGAAGAGTTGAGTGTTCTTCCCCAGTGTCATACTGCATGTTGATGGACTCAGGATAATGTTTGTCACTGGAACACAGGCCTACCACATCTGTATTCAACTTCCACCATCTCCCAGACATGTTCATTTAGTTTAATGGATGAGCAACTATTAATTAATGAAATCTCATTGAATTTCATCCTTGGTCGCTGTGGTCTGTTTGTGACATACACTTAGTCTTGGGTCCACATGCATGCATCCTTACTGTAGGGCAGGGTGCTCTGAATGTGCCCTGATTCCAGAGTTATTGGAACTTTGGAACACCACAGCCTTCTCTCTGTCTGCATGCCTGGCTCACCTTTCAAAGTTGCCCAGAGCAAGGAGAAAGCCAATGTACCTCTGAGACTCAGGGTTCTGTGTTATGCAACTGAATAACTGATTTAGTGCTCGAGACTTTTGCAATGGAATATTTCTCAGGTAACTTTTTTTGTTTGGTTTTTTTTTTTTTTAAATTCCTGAGCAGTCCTCTCAAAGGATACTGCCTCATCAAGAGAGTGAAGATTTATTAACAAGCAAAGAGGATTGCTCATCCCATCTAAATCTTCTTGATGTTTCCCTGACCTTTGCTGATTTTGTTTACCTAACAGACTTGTGTGAAATGCTGCTTCTTACAGCTAATGCCATTTGTGTTAGCCATGCAGCTAATGAGAGGGCTTGGTGTATGATTGCATTGTTGACTCACAGCTGCCATTCAGACAACAGAAATATAATTTTCCAAACTGGATATGTGGCCTGAAGTAGCTAATAGATTAATTTATTATGGATTTGATTATTTTGGCATTCATGACAGTAATTTTTAATCACTTTGATTATTTCAGCAGTCATGACATGAATTTTTCACAGCACCCTCAGTAAAACAGATCAGGGTTACTACAGTAAGGTTCTAAATGTGGCCATTTCTATAAAAGAACAGCTCCTGGAATATCAATTCTGCCTTTGTGACTGCCATTAGGAATTTGGACTTCCAGAGGGTTGTCTTAGAAGAATAGCTGTTGAGATCTTTGTTCTTTGTGTCCATCTATGAGTGTGTTCCTGATAAGCTCATTTCCTGCTCTGAGTAGCGTTATCATCTCTAGATAGTTCTAATGAATGTCCATGGAGCTTCTTGAGGAGCAAAACATGATTTAACATTGTGGTGGCAGAGTAATCAGGCCTGCAGCAAGTTAATCAATCAGCATTACCACGTGCCTGGAGAAGCATCTTTGTTAGTTTTCTCTCAGACATTTCTGTTTGACTTCCTTTTTTTCTTTAAAATGCAGAAGGTTTTTGATTAAGGAGACACTGCTTTGCCTGCAGATGTCTTGGATCTTAGTTTCATGGAGGTATTTGCACAGCTGAATGTTTGAGGTGGTGATCATGAAACTGATAGTTACATAGAGAGATCTGGGCTCAGTTAATTTCTACATCCTAAATGGGAATGACTAGAGGTCTTTCAGAGTGGGTGCATATACTAAGGTGTCAACTTCTGTTGTAAATTCACCATCATGATGCTGGAATAGCTGTGGGAGAGAAAGAAGCAGGACTGAAATGAAAGAGCATGTTCAAGAGTTGCCTGTGTGGTGCATGCAGTTCTTACCACAGCTCTCTGCCTGTGGCCATTTCAGTAGTGACTAAAGTATTTCTCTGAGTGAAAAAAAGGGATACAATCTAGTCCTTAGAAGTTTTTCTGTCTCTGATGTATTTGAGCAAAGATTTCCAATTATGATATCAGATACACAAGGCTAGGGCAGTGGCTGATGTAAATCAGTGTAGCTTTATTAATTAGAGGCAATAGATTTTTATTTTAATGTACCACCACATTTTGTTCAAGGGAGTGACTCCAGCTGTGAGAAGCCAACTTCAATCCAGCAAGAGAGAGAGATGCAGTTTTTCCAGCCTAAGAAAAAAAAATAAATCTAAATATTAATCTGTAGTTGAACATGATGGCATGTATTATGAAGACATTGTGCCTTTCATTAGTCTGTGCTAATATATATTCAGAAACCAATCAACTTAAATGTGATTTACTGTTGTTTTTCAAACAAGCAGTTAAAGATCTTTCTCTTTTCTTCTAGCAAGTAATGTAAATGAGCTGAATATTAAATCCTACCCTATATCCATTAGGAAATCAAGCAGTTAAACAAGTATGAGAGGTTTAATCCTCAGGGCAGTTTAAAAGCTTTTCCATTATGTTATTAACTACACATTAGCAAATAATAATGCTTAATGAAAAAAGCCTTCAGTATCCCAAAATACACAAGCCTGCATAACATAAAAATGTGGCATGGCTCCAAAATATTATTGAGTGATAGCTGCATGACAAATTTATATAGGACCTCACTAAATGAAACAGCCAGAAGGTATGAGGTCCTTTATGGCATGACATTGGCAAGATGGAAGGAATAACTAATTGTGATTGAAGAGTGCCAGGTAACTTTAGTAATGCTGATTTTAATTTTATTTTTTCAAAATCCATGGTAATTTTTTTTTTAATACATCCCTACACATACACCTCCATTAAAAGAGCTCTCTGCTCACTGCTATAGGAGAGAGTGTGGCTGTGGTTTTCTGTTTGAAATGAACATGACTGGAAACTTGAACCTGACTTTTTCCTGTATCTTGAGTACAGCAATAGATCAGGACCAGGCTCTTCAAGTTCCACACCTACCTTCCAACTATGGTGTCTCTCTGGTTGCCTCTGAAGCCTTCATATCCCTTAAATACTACTTCTATGTTCAGTTTCATTCATTGATCCTTATGGTGTTTAGTGTGATATAGATGGGTCATGTCAATAGGCCACCAAAGACAACAGGAGTTCTACCACTGGATCAACAAGCTCTGATCTGTATTAAAGATCAACATTGAACAGTATTATAAAGCATTTAAATAGTCCTTTGGCAGAAGTAAAAATAGTATTTTACACTGATTAGTATAGTTGAAAAATAAACATCCCAAAAAAATACATCTAGGGTATCTTTCTTCTTTCCACTCATCAAACCATGCAGTTGTCTCCTCATGTGTGTGTTTTTTCAGTTCAAGGTAAAGTCTTTTGTAAAAGGAAATTATCATCCCTGGTAGTCTGATTTTGAAAAGTTATTTAGATGTTGGGCTCATACAAGTAATACAGCTATTGCCAGGGAGTCTTTCTGCACCTCATTCATCAACCTTAATCCTCCTGCATATCCTACAACCACTTCTCCCCCATCCTACTCTAACAGCTGGCAAGGGAAACTGCTGTTTTGTATTAAAAATACCATCCCTGTGGAGAATNAAAAAACCCCCCCCTGGGGGAAATTCTTAAAATTTTTTTTTTTTTTTTTTTTTTTTTTTTTTTTTTTTTTCCCCTCCCCAGAATTAGGGCATTAAAAAGGATAATAAATGTTAAGCAAAGTTAAAAACAGATTTAGAGAATTAAAAGACAGAAATGTAAGATTAGGTCGAACTCACACTTAGAGGGATTAAAGAGACTTTCATTTGTCTTTTGATCTCATTTGTGTTGCTGTAAAGATCTTTAGGGTCAGTGCTAGGGAGGATTATCACTGTTCTAAATTATTGTTCAGATTTGCAAGAACGGATTACATACAGAAAAATGGTCTACCATGGAAACTGCAAAGATACCCAACTCATTTCAGCATCCCATCTTAAACTTGGGCTACAAATCCCAGCAAATGCTCTCCACTTAATTAGCCTGGAAAAGAAAGGTACTACACTGTGTGAACAGAAATAACTGTTTCCTGCTTAGCTTACATGGTGGGTGAAAACCACAAGCAGTTATCTGGTTTCATTGTACATGGAGGGAGTATAATCCAGGGTTTATAGTGGAGGAGTAAAATTTCTGGATAAACACAGCCAGCATATTTGGTGAACTCCACCTGTGAGAGATGGAAAAAACTTCAAGATGTTTCTCATAGAAAACAAAGCTGAGAGTGGGCTGTGCCCTGACCCGCTGTGAATTGGCAAAATGTCTCTAAATGGAGTCACTTGCTACAGCTTTCCAGCTGCCCCAGCTTTGATGGCCACAGGTTACTACAAAGATAGTTCATTATGTACAGAAGTGATGTCTAGCCACAAAAGACCACTGAGTATAGGAAGAAGACTTCTTTTTCATCTTCTGTTACTATGCTGCTCTCCTGCTCTTTCATATACATATATATATATATATATAAAGATATTCGGCCAAGATGTTAATCTTTTCACTTAAACGCCTGTGAATAGAAAGTGTAGTACTAATTACCCAGCCTTTACTTCCTTTTGGTGATTGTATTCCTACTTCCTTTTTCTAATAATAGCTCAGAAAACCATGTGATATGATCTAACCCCTGAGCAGGCTTATTTAATGGCATATATTTCATTTTTTGAGGCCATGAAGCCTTAATTTTAAATCCCTGGCAGGATCAACTTGCCCTTCATCTTTCATAGGTAGAGAAATTGAATTCCATGCAGTTTAGTGTGCGAGCCATTTGGATGAAACCTTATTAAGCTAAAGTCCTGCTGGTTTTGTATAGGTAGTACAGATTCCACAACAGTTTCCATCAAGGTGGAGGTTCACTGTAGAGCCCTCAGCCAAATATTCACTCCTTGTCACACAGTGCTGTGTCAAATGGTTGCTTTCCTTTCGCCTTAAAAGTGCTGTAACTTATAATGCCTGAATAATGATGTGGGTTTCTTTTAAATGAAAGCTCCTGCAACTCTAAAATCCCTGCAAAGGCTTGGTGACCTGCTCAATTTTATACATTTCCAGCACTCCCAAAATGAGTAGTCTCACTGGTTTCTGGATGAAAATCTTGTGCTCTCTCTGAACCATTGCAAAGAACTGGAATTGGCAACAACTGTGATTGTGGTATCAATACAACTAAATTGCAGTAAAAAGTGCACTGGCTGAAGGAAAACTGTATGAGAGCATTCCTCTGGTTCTGCAAGCACAGGGCAGACCAACAAGAACTAAAATTAATAAGTGAAAACAAAGATGACATCAGATTGGCAGACCAAGGGCTTGCAACTGGGAGCAGTCACACACAGTGGGCTTACTTAACAATAGCTAAGGCTTATATTTCTGCTGGCAGGATCATGATGACTCAGTACAGTGCAGCCTTACAGGAGTCATAAAATTTGCCTTTGTATATTTTTTTTTTTTTAAAGATGAGGGGGAAATAGACCATATAGAAAAAGAGTAGGCACCTTTTTCTGGAATGGTCAGACAGTACCAGTGCATGGTAACACTAGCCAGCCATACGGTGATGCTGAACTGGGCTCTTCTCTGAACAGCTGCTTGGGGCTTTGATACCTGTTGTTTGACTTGAGATAAACAGGTGTAATGTCTACTGATCTTCTCCTGAGTCAACAGGAGCTCATCCTGGATGCACAGATTCATAGAATGGTTTGGGTTGGAAAGGACCTTAAAGATCATCTATTTCCAACCTGACTCACTTCCCCCCACCATGGGCAGGTGTTTAGCACATTTGGGGCAAGGTAGTGTATTTCTAATCTGTTTGATGGAACTATTCTGGTGTAAAATACACAAATCTTATGTCCTCTGCTTTTAATAAAAGTGAAGATGTATTTTGTGTCTGAGCCACAAATGGGCAGGGATGACTAAAACTATGACCAGTCTTTGCAGTAAGGAATCAGTTTGATTCTTTGAGCATAGTTGGTATGTTTATGAAAATGGATCCTTTTCATAAGGTACCAGGAAAAGTTTTAGAAATTAAACTATATCCTTTAGAGCTCAGTCCTTTTGTACTTACTGTCACAATTAATGCCATGGAAGTCAATATTCTGTCATAAGGACACAGTAAGTCCTTGTGACAACCATTCAAGAGTTCCCTGGAGCATCTTTATGAGGAATTATGGTGCAAGGAGATACAATTCTCTGCCTCTCCTTCCCCATTGTTAGGAGGAGGTTATATTTGCAGTCAGTGAGAGTATCTCAGGCTTAGGTTGATTCAGATGAGCTGGTACCCTGAATATCTGGTTCCAAATTCTCCAAGCAGTTCAGAGATGTGGGGGTGTTTGTGGAGTTTTGCTCCTTCACTTGAACATGCACTGTGGCTCAGTTGAACTGACGTCACTGAAATCAATGTTCTTCCAAGCAGTTCCCAGTATCCATGTTTTCTTTAGTAAAAAAGATCTGGTGGAAAGAAATTAAAATTCCTACCTCGTCCATACCCTATTTAAAATAGCTTTAGCTTTAAAGCACCAACTGATTGGACCCTGAAAGAGTTTTCTAAGCAATCAGCCTTACACTTTCCTCCCCTTACCCTTAAAACAAGGACAAGCAGGGAGTGTGCAAGTCAGTCACTGTCTCCTAACAGCTGCTTCCCTAATAATGATTGCACTCTATAAAATTCATATTACAAGTAAATGCTCAGAACAGATTGGTGTAATCCAACTTTGAAAGGAGCTGGACAATTTCCAGATAATATGGAATTTTTGTGGACCTCATTTGTCAAGGTAATATTTTGAAGTCTTGCAGGAAGTTAGGAGCTAAATAGATAATATGCTGAGAAAACAGTGATCCTTTGTCTTAGCATTCTCTGACCTCTGTCTCTTGCTGAATTACTCAAAGTATTAAAAAGGTGATAGATAGGCATGTGAGGTTTTTTTGGTTTGGTTTTCTTTTTTTTTTTCCCCAGACATTTAAGGAGAAGTATATCATAGAATCATAGAATGGTAAGGTTGGAAGGAGACCTCAAGGATCATCTAGTTCCAACCCCCCGCCATAGACAGGGACACCTCCCACTAGCACAGGTCACTCAAGGCCTTGTCCAACCTGGCCTTGAACACCTCCAGGGAGNTGAGCTTTTCATCACCCCAGACCCCCAGGTCCTTTTCCTCAGGGCTGCTCTCAGCCATTCCTCACCCAGCCTGTATTTGTGCTTGGGATTGTGCCTACCCAGGTGCAGGATCTTACACTTGGCCTTGTTAATCGACAACTAATTTGCTGTACACACTTCCATTTGGATCATTCCTGGAGACTGAACTGGAGATTTGTCCTTTTTTACTTCGATGTCCTTCCTAGGCATACTGCAAGAATAGAACTGCTAGTGGAAACACAGAAAATGTCTAAACTCTAAACTGCAACAAAATGTGAGTGTAAGGAGATGGCAGGGTGAGAACTGCAAGCCTTCTGAATCTTATGTGGTCACACAAGGGGTTGGATAATATCAGTTCAGCTGTTAGCATAATGTGAATTAGAGCTTTTTTTGTTTTATTTCCTGTTGAATTATAGGACTAGTTTCTGTTACCAGTTGTCCATCGTGTGTCTAGAAGATTAAAATGAATTGAAAAATTACTAAACAAAAATCAGTAACACTCAGATTTTATAAATAGGAGTCACAGACTAGCAAAGTTAAGCAAAAAAAAAATGCCTGATGATAACACATAGTTATGTTGCAGGGCAGTACAGCAGAAGCTTTCTTTGATCTTACCAGCATCAGACAAATTCCATTACATTCCCCTTTTGTGTTTCAAGACCAATCTTTCATACCAAACCAAACCAGGAAAGCAGTGTTTACTCATAATTCCAGCCTGCTTGGGGACTTGTTCAAGTAACTTCTGCAATTACCAGGAAATGTTGATGTGCTGCTGCTTCTAAGCCAGTTTTTGAGGATGACTGAGAAACTCAGCCTCAGACTGCATTATTTATTGTTTGTCTTCTGCTTGTTAAAAAAAAAGAAATCTCACCAACAGACATGCACACCACAGAATAAACATGCTAGACTTATAGAAAGGTCATTAAGCTTTTCTTGCCCTTTCAAGTCTTTAATGTTTTAAATGTTTGCCTGTCTCCCTGCTTGTTACTCAGGGAGATGCTGAACCTAACGAAGAGCTTACTGAAGCTTTTCAAGTAGTCCCCTCCAGGTTGCTGTCAAATTATCTGCTCTACCTTCAGTAACAGGGATGCTGCTAAAAATCCAAATGTACTAAGGTAACCATTGCAGAACTGAAAGAAAATGGTCAAGATTTTATTAATAATTTTATCTGATGGTCTGGCAGTTTCCTGCCAAATACCTTTCCTTCCCTCCCCTTCCCCACCTCCCCCCAGTTTAAACCACAAAACCCACTGGAGATCTTATTGTGTGCTTAATATATCAAATACAATGGCTCTTCAACTCAGAGCCTCTTAATTCTACCATAATATAAATGGCAGTTGTTCAGTGTCTATCCAAGAAAACATTACTTGCAAATTTATCTTGATAGGTTTATAGAACAGCCATCTAGAAATCAAATCTTTATCCATATCTAATACTTGCAATGTGGATATAAATGCAATGAAATGCATTTTCTCCTAAGACAGGGGAAAATAAATGTTTTCCTAATGAGGGACTTGTGTTTGAGAAATTCTTTCTTCTCCTGCTTGAAGAAATACTTTATTGTTAATGTCGAGCTCTACCAGTAAGACAGTGATAACATCATGAAATTCAATAAGTGCAGGGTCCTGCATCTGGAGAGGAATAACAACAGGCACCAGTACAGTCTAGGGGCTGCCTTGCTAGAAAGCAGCTCCATGGAGAAAGATCTTGGAGTCCTGGTGCACAGCAAGTTCTCCATGGGATAGCAATGTGCCCTTGTGGCCGAGAGAGCCAGTCCTGGGGTGGATCAAGAAAAGTGTGTCCAGCAGGTCTAGGAAGGTTCTTCTGCCCCTCTACTCTGCCCTGGCTGAGACCACACCTGGAATACTGTGTCAAATTTTGGGGTCCCCGGTTCAAGAGAGACAGGGATCTGCTGGAGAGACCATCAGAGATCCATGAGGATGAATAGTGGACTTGAGCATCTCCCCTATGGAGACAGAGACCTGGGCTGTTCAGTCTTAAGANCAAACGTGGACATAGATTTCGCTTCAACATGAGGAGAAACTTCTTTACAGTCAGGGTGATGTAGCTCTGGAGCAGGCTCCCCAGAGAGTTTGTGAAGTCTCCTTCTCTGGAGTCCTTCAAAACCCACCTGGATGCATTCCTGTGTGGAGTAGCCTGGACTACCCTGCTTTGGCAGGGGGCTCAGACTCACTGATCTCTGGAGGTCCCTTCCAACCTCTAATGTTCTATGATTCTATGTCTCTTAAAGGTGAGGGTTTGCTGCCTTCATTCAAGATATTGTTAATTTCTTTGGAAGACTTTTTAAAAGCAGTTTTAAAAGCATTTAACAAATTAAACAGCTGCATTTTCCTATTTCTAGTGATTTCCACTGCTCACACTAGTTGATCCTTTTTTCCTTTGCTTTTAGCAATAATAATTGAAAAAAATACTTTATTCTGCCACCTTCTGTTGCCAAATTTGTGGCAAGTGATTGAAGGAGAAAGGAAAGAGTTACTAAGAAATAAATGATTCAACTCATTTTCCTTCTTATAATTTACTCAGGTTGCACTGGTAGAACAGGTGATATTTTTTTGGTCTGTTTTTTCCTCAGGTTTTCAACAGGGAGTATTGCAGTGGTAGCTGACAGGTGGCCTCTTCCTCAAACTTAAATCTCAGAGGGAAAGTCTATTTATAGAAACAGACCGAAGAAGGACGGGGAAAGGCAATTTAAATTGTGGCTTCTTCCCCCCTTCCATGTCTACATAGTCATGTCCATTTTGACACCATTCACACACCAGAAACAGGAGTAAATAACATATATCATAGCTAGAAACATAGGTTTCTAAATGTTTTTTTGTTATACTTGCAGGTTCAAATTGGGAGGCTAAATCAAAAAAGTCTTTCCCTTCTTTTGTGCCAAACGCTAGATTTTGGGGAAACCCTGGATAGTACTTTTCTAAACAGAACTTGAAGAACAAAGGAACAACTTCGTATTTCTTTCATGCCTTCTCTAAAATAGTGCCTCAAGCTTCTTCTTGCCCACAGTGTGGTAGGTAATTAGAGGTACTAGCAACATTGAAACCATGAAGTTCTTATCAAGGAGACCTTATAGTAGCCTTCCAGTATCGGAAGGGGGCCTACAGCAAGGCTGGGGAGGGACTATTTACAAGGTCTTGGAATGACAGCATGAGGGGCAATGGGTTTAAACTGGCAGAGGGGAGATTTAGACTGGATGCTAGGAGGAAGTTCTTTCCAGTGAGGGTGGTGAGGCACTGGAACAGGTTGCCCAGGGAGGTTGTGGCTGCTCCCTCCCTGGAGGGGTTCAAGGCCAGGTTGGATGAGGCCTTGAGTGACCTGTACTAGTGGGAGGTGTCCCTGTTTGTGGCAGGGGGTTGGAACTAGATGATCCTTGAGGTCCCTTCCAACCTTACCATTCTATGATTCTATGATTCTATGATTCAGGATCACTGGTGCCCCAGTGACTATTAAGGAACTGCTTTCATTGCTTTTGCAGCTTCTCCAGTGTACAGGAGTGTCTCAGTTTTCCAGTTCCCTTTTCACAGAGGGGGCCCTTAGGAAATGCAGTAATTATCTGAGTAAAATTGGTGATGCAGTTACTTTACAAAGGCAGTGTACAACTTATTTGTCATCTTCAATAATAAATCCAACAAGGATGCTGAATGAATTTTAGAGTTGTCAGGCTACAGTAATTTGTTTTCATCCTTTCATCCCTTCATGGTAGTTCTTGTCTGCTGTGTTCCTAAGATATTGATAATTCAGTTGTATCAATATGAATCAGAGTGATGTTTTTTTTTAATGTTCTTTTTGTTTTTTTTCCAAACCCAACTAAATGTCAACCAAAGAAATAGTCAATCCAACACAACATTGTGCTTCCTTCATAATAAATGAAGATGGTATTATGGATGGCTGCCGCAGAACATATGAAATATCTGAAGACTTCTGTTTTAATCTGCAGAAATCAAATTGTAGAAACAAGAAAATGTCCCAAATGCTTTGTGAAATTAGAGCCAGGCTGGTGATGTATTTGTTATTACTTTGGCCTGGGGAGCAGACCACTGCTATGTCAAGACTATATGGTTTATGGGCATAGTCTTTAAACATCAACAGTCTTATCCTGATTTATGTTATTGAAGGACCAGCTCCTGTATGAGTGAGAAGAGATTTCATGTTGCTGGGACTCTGTCTTATCAAGTATTTGTTTTGCTGCAACACTTTGCAGAACACAAAAGGGAGCAAATTCAGGTGTTGTTTACACCAACATAGCCTGAAAGCTGCAGGGATACAGTTCTAAAAATGAAAGGATATTGATCAAAAATTACTTTGGGTTTCACTGAGATATAAATAGGAGATGAAACACAAGACATTTGTTAAATAAATCACTAAAATAAGTCTGTGCATTAAAAGAAGCAGCTTGTAAAACAGTTACCAGTACTATATGGTACTGGGAAACAGGTATTTTCCTCTCCAAATTACTGTATTGAATTTTGTTCATGTTTATAGTTACTGTAAGTTGTCATCCTCTCTGGTGGTCAACTGGCAATGACCAACTCCTACACAAGTGGTCAGATGTTACCAAAGTTGCATGCTAGAAGTAACAAGGATAGGGCAAGAAAGCTAAACTCTGATCCTGAGGGCTGGTGCTCGTGAACAGGGTGGAAAAAATTACCCTAATCTACCTTATAATCAGGAGAGGACAAAAGCTGTCCCTGTCATATTTGAACTGGCAATTGTACATGCTACATCCTGCCCTTGTTTTTCCATCTACTTCCTTTTTGCTTTTCAGTGGTGGCATAACCTCCCACACATTAGAATTTGGCCTTCAAAATGGTCAATTTGGCACACAGAGATGGTCTGTGATGGGAATGAATGTGGGCACTATTATTTCACTACCTCACTTCATTATCTTGTTAGAGTAGTTCTTCAGTCCTTCTGCCCCATCATCCTGCTGAGGTGCACCACCGATAGGCTCAACAGCCACGTCACCAGGTCCAAGCTTGTCACAACTGGTTCAATGTTGCTGAACTCAAAGGGATTCCTTTTACAAACAAGTACCTAGTCAAGGCTGACAAAGGTGAAAAACTCATCTTCAAACTGAAGTGTTGCACATTAAAACCACAAACAAAAATATGTTACTCTGTGGTTTTAGGTGCTTCAAAGCAAGTGGAACTGTATAGGAACAGAGAAGCAGACAGTGGTCCACGTGATCCATTATCCAGAGAGATACTTCTAAAGACACACAAATGTTTTCCATATAATTTGTTGTTTGCAGTGGCCACGTGTGTTCTTATCATATCCTCCTTTTGTTAGTGTCCATAAATGCATATTTGCTCTTTCTTACTATCCTCTTCTATAAAAAACAGTTCTAAAAGAACAATGGCAGTAAGACGACCTCTAAGTTGCAGCCGTAGTTCAAACTCTCCCTGTGAAGGAAGCTGAAGTATTATTTCTTTTCATAAAAATTTTAGACTATTTCTGTGTTTTTTCTCTAGTGTTTCCTTTGTCATGAAATACCTGTAATTGCTGCTTACTCTTGTTGCTAGATCTTTTTTCTTTTCTGATAGAAACTTTAATTGGTTTCACCTTGCAGAGGGACTGACACTTCTCTCCCTCCTTAAAGGGTTGCATTTGTCAATTAAATAATTTTGAATATTTATTTGGGAAGAAGTTCCCAGCTGCTCTTTATTGTGCAAATGCAGTAAGTTATCTCAGTGACAAGCTATCTTTTTTCTTTTTTAATTCTGTTTTCAAAGAAACTCAGCTTTGTGTGGAAGCTGTAGGACGGCCCAAGTGAAAATGAGTTATGTATTCCCTGGGAGGATTTTTGAAGAGTCAGATCATTGTATTCCATATATGTTTGAATAAAGAAACAGAAAGGTGGAAGAAAGCTCACCTGTGTGTTTTTCCTAGGTCAGACTGTACAAGTTTGCAGACTGGCTCATGGATGCTAGCTGCATGATATTCCCTCCTCTTCCTGAATGCCTCTGAAACAGCTAAAGTGACATAGATAATCAGTGAAGGATCCAGCTATCCTTGCTGCTGTGCTTCACAGGCAATTTTATATGTTGACTAAAGAGTGGTTCCAAGTTGTTTTTCTGATTCCTTTGGTTTTTTGGGTATTTTTTTGGTTGGTTGGTTGGTTTTTGGTTTTGTTTTGGTTGTTTTGGTTTTTTTTTAAGTGAAGGAAAATATGAAATATGAAAAAAAAAAACCTTATCCATTTAGCATTTGTTCCCACTTTCCTAGAGAGACCTTATTCTATTAGTAAACAAATATGTAGTTGACTTTATGGTCACTCAAAACTCCTAAATTTGAACTGTCTCCTTAAAAATACTCCAGAAGAGGGTCTTAGAGAACTGTCATTAAAATGAGCATAAGACCAATGGGCTGGAAAGAAAAATTAAATAAAAGTGCATCCAATTTATAATCAAAACAGTACTGTCTCTATGATTTACCTGCAGTTTATCATCAGGGATGTCTCCTGTTCAGCAATGCATACAGCTACATTAATAACGTTGTCTGCTGCAAATTAACATTGCCTTTTGGTTCCAGATTATTCATCTTTATGCTTTGATCCCCTATAAAGCAGAGAATATTGGATCCTATTGTACTGCAGCTATTCCATCTTTCAAGCTGCTTGTTTCCTTCTCCTCCCACCAGTTGTGCACATCCATCTAAAAGTGGAATTGTTTCATACTAAAAATAAAATTAAACGGCCCCAAGGGTTTGAGGTTCTGTTGCACTCCCCATTGTTCACCCTTTCCAGTTTGTGAGCAATCATCATTTAACACAGAAGTGAAGTCAGATTTCCTCCAAAGAAAATAAACAAATAAATGTTTGATGACAGGAAGTGTTTTCCTGTAAATCACACAGATGGAGCAAGACACAGGGATTGTAATGCAGGGCTGACATTCTCCTGTGCTGTACAGTCATCTAATATTGGTTGCCATAAACACTATAAATCAATGCACAGTGTAACTTTGCAATGCAGTTTAAAATACCAGGCTCTGAACCTGATGCAAGATGCCAGCAATAAAACACTTACCTCTACCTCAGTCACTTGTTTACAGCTTGTTTGCTGCCTTTCTACACTTTCTCATGGCTCACATTTGACATCAATTGGTACAGCAAAGGGAACATAAATGAGTGAAACAAACTTCCCAGCCTTTGGACCTGGTCAAATAGCTTTTGGCAGGCAGTTTCAGTATAATTTTTCTTTGTTCTTTCCATTGCAGAAATAATTTTAAGACAGTTAGTGTTTTGATGACTGCCATTAGAAATTCATATGACCTTAAGTTGAAATCACTGACTACTCATGGCTTCAAATGTTTCTAGAACAGTTTTCTTAAGAGCTGGATGTGATCCTCATTTGCAATGCCTGGGAGTGAATGGTTTTCACAGAGTTTAGAGTAACATTCAGAAGTGCAGACATTCATAAAAAAAGATTTTTTTTTCATGAGCATTTGGCTTGAGAAGACTGTAGAATCCTCTATATTTTTTCTCAGGAGACCGGCTTTGACTGCACTCCATTCCTGAACTGGGTGTATTGGACAAGCAAATGATCATTGGCAAACTCTGCTGTGGGGGATGGAGACCTAAAAGCAGCTTGAGAACAGTGACAGCACTCTGAAAGATAGCAGTAATAACGATAAAGTAGCAGAGAGAGTTCTGAAATCCAACATGTAATATAGCTCAGGAAGAAGCTGAATTGAAATTTGTGTGCCTGCTGTTTTCCCTTGGCTTCTAGATTTTGTTTCTCTATAATCAAGGGCATTAACACCATTGTGTGACAACCTGTGCTATGAAGATCCTGTTTTCTGTCTGAGGATAGATTTTTTTTTTTTTTTTTTGTTGCCATTCTGAATATCCTTCTTCTGGAGAATGATATTTAAAAAGATCTAATTATTCAGGTGCTTCCTTACAATGAACTGGAAGTAATGAACAATATTCCATTGTCCATATGTCCTGTGAAGGTACAGGGTATCTGAACTGTAGTGGAGAATGCATCAGATTTCATTTGCTTTCTCCATTTCATTTAGCTCCCAAATACCTGTACTACCTGACTGTACAAAATGTGCACAAAACAGCACTTGGAGCCTTGGAGACTTGGAGAGAGTACAAAGCTGTGCAAACTTTTGTGAGCCTGTTCCTTGGTCCATTGGATCACTAGTAATGAATCTTACTCTGGGTTCATTGGACATAACATCATGCCCAAAATCCACAGTTAGTAAGTTTGCATTGCCCATAATTACAGAGAAACACAGCAACTAATAAACCAGATTAGTCCTCTGAGTCACAGCAATCTCTGCTTTAAAGTGTCTCTCTCTTTTTATCGTCTCTCATCACAGATTAGCAGCAACTGCTAAGCAGTGGGCTTGTTTTGTTTTTAGTCTTCTTTTTTTTTTTTTTATTTTTTTAGGCTGCTGTTGTGATTTGTCAGCAGCTATTTTTCAAGTGTGCTTTAAAAAAAAAAAAAAGATTAATTTTCTATTTTCCAAATCTCTTTTCTCTAACACTAGGCAAACTTCTTTCCAAGTGCTTTGGTGGCTCCTTGCATTCAAACTGTAAGACAGTGACAGAGAGGAAACTGTTTCAGGAGAAAAAGATCTGTCCACGGGGGTCTTTTGTTAAAATAGTTGCAGTCTTTGCCAGGAGAATACTTTTCTCTTTAGTATTAAAATCTTTTTCTTCTCCCATCTTCATATCTAAGCAGAGAGGTAGGGTAACTGTGAAAGGTAAAGGCAAATAAAAGTGGCTCTATGTACAGCAGCTGTTATTGACATCTTCTAATATTATGACAATTGGGCAAAATGAAACTGCTCAGAGTCCACTGTTTCTCATCTGCTGATGGAAGCCTATCTGTGACCTGACCTCAGGGATGGTATTAGCTTATTAAACATCACAACTAAAGCAGAGGAGGGATGAAGATTTGCATTTTCAGCGTGAATTTTAGTTCTTGGTACTGGATGAAAGTAAGGCATTTCCAAATCAGTAATTTACAAAGACACCTTAGGCTTTGCAATCTATCAAAACTTTCTGGGCATCAAGGGGAAGTGGTGGACAACAGTGTTTACTGTTTCTCCAGATTACTGTCTGTCTTGCTGGGTCTCTCTATTCTAGGTGCTGTTATTCAGGATTCTCATGAATCACTGTAAGACAAATGATACATTCCCCAGGACCTCCTATGTCCCAAAGCAGAAGAGCAGATTTATAGAACTCCTTTACCAAAAATGCAAGTCAGCACTGAGCACTTCTATGCCACATTCTCACCCTGAACAGGCTTTCATTAACCACGTCTTTGATCTTTGTCATACTGTAGAATTTGCAGGTGTAAATATTTAAGGAGTCCTATTAAATTATCAAAACAAAATTTGTGACAGGCTATGGAGATAACAAGAAAAAAAATATTAATATTGACCTGCCCTGCTGGCCTGATTTGAAGCCTTTAAACTGAAGTAAAGTAATGAGGAGAAAATGTGTAACAGCTGGTATTCCTTATATATCAGCTGGATAGTTACAGCCTTGTATGTGCAGGGTTTGAATACAGAATGGTGGTAATAGGTTTTTCATTTTACATCACAGTTCAAAAAAAAATCACCTGGTGGAAATGAATTGAAAAGATACATTAAAAATAAAATAACTCCCACGTTCTGACTTAAACTGACAAAGGCAAGGAGATTCAAAGAGTTCCCCATTCCTTTTTTTGCTGCATTGTGAGAATTCATGTCACAATACATTGCAGTGCATGGGATTGTGCTCTGCTCTAAGATCTTTTCCAACAGTTTAGTACAATAGGATGAGTTAATAAAGATGGAGTGACAACTTAAATAATCTGTAAAAGGAACTTCTGAACTTCAAACTGTCACATTTTTAACAGCTTATTGAAGAGTTTGATATATATTTAACTCTTCCATAGCACTTTTGGTCCACAGCTATCAAGGATCTTTAGAAAGAATAAGTGACATTGGGTTAAGTTTCTGAAATGTGGTGAAATGAATGAGGAGCCCCAGTAGTACTGACTCTCAGTAAGATATGCATTCTTAAGTCACCAGATGCTCTTGAAAGATGCAGCCTTTTTATTCATGTAGAAGCCAAAGAACTAGTGAAGTGACCTGCAGAAAGTCACACAAGAGGAATGGAACCACATCTGTCTTCTCTTGACTCTGAGCCCAGGATTCCTGCAAGATGCTAACAATACCTTTTTGCTGGTAAATGAAATCATGCCATGCTTGTCTGTAACTTAGTTTGTTCTAGGCAGCTGGGCTCTCTGTTTGTACAGCAGTCATGGAAAAGAAAATCAAATTTCTTCCATTAGAGCCTGATTATATGAGATTCTGAGCACTTCGTCTCTGAAGCCAGTGGTAGTTTTTTTCTATCCTTTCATATTGGTAACTGGAGGTTTGGGGTAAGGCTAGTTAGAGAGATGCCTGTTGATGGTCACCTTGAATCAGGTCTTATACTAACTAGGGCTATTAAATCAGTAGAAATTAAAGATTTCTCAAGTTAACTATGACAGCTACAGAACATTTTCCCCAGCATACACATATTATTGAATATGCATAACAGGAGATATGGTGGAAAGAGCTAAGATTAATTAGATTCTGCTGAGCCAAATGGCATTTGACACACATTATACAATATCTGCATATGTTATTAAAACTATGAGCAAGTAAATGCCATTTCTCATTTCCATTTGCAGCATGGTCCATTTTGAAGCACAATAATTACACAGACAAGACATCTGCAGGTTTTTTTCCAAATGTCAAGGGATGCAGATTTTTATTTACTTGTGTTTTTAATCTCTTCTTGTCCACCCTGTTGGTTACATGCCCTTGTGATTGAAGGAGCAGTGTTAAGTGAGGTCTGCATGCAAACTGTGTGTTTATCAAGTTGGTGTTCTTTCCCATTATCTTTACATTTGTCTGACAAATCTGTCAGTTCATGACAGGTACTAAACTGTGACCAGTTTCCTTTCTTTCTTGCAGTCTTCTAGCACATTCCCTCTCTTCCTTTTCAATGTTGGTATATGCCTCAAAATATAATTTTGGCCTAACTTTGAATCCAAAAGTACTTAAATCTGCAAACCAGCCATGTACTTTGAAAGATATGCTAAAGAGCATGCCATATACTGTGTGCAGTTCTGGAGCCCCCAGCACAGGAAGGACATGTTGGAGCTGGTTGGAGAGCAAGTTGAAGGACTGTTGGAGCGGGTCCAGAGGAGGGCCACAAAGATGCTCAGAGGGCTGCAGCAGCTCTGCTATGAGGACAGACTGAGAGAGTTGGGGCTATTCAGCCTGGAGAAGAGAAGGCTTC
>WBNM01039639.1:55695-70390 GCA_013399055.1 Ramphastos sulfuratus
GGTCCCTTCCAACCCTACCATTCTATGATTCTATGATCTCACTGTTTCTAGAGCATGGAGATTTCCCATTGAATTGCTTATGTCGCAAGAGTTACAGAGAGAGAATTTAAGCATGGATTAATAAAAAAGCAATTTCCACTATCAGTGGTTTTCAATATGCTTGATAATCCTTTTCTTTTTATGAGACATAACTATCCTTACCCCCCAGGTCAATACCCAAGTAGTTTGTATATGGTGTACAGAAGATAAGAAATTGGGTTCACTACTTTTTGATCTTCTTTTAGTCTTAAAGCAATCTGTTATGTGATGGTCCCATGCTTCTTTGTAATATTACAGCTTCAGTTTATTTTACAAAATGTTTCTTGCTCAGGAACAGGAAATGTGTTTGGATTTGTTTGTTTAATTCTTTAAACTTTTTATTTTTTTTTAAACCTATTCATCCAGCAATTAAAATATCCTGTTCAAGTTGTAGTGGATGCACTTGTAGCTGAACTAAGAGAGTGAATTCACTCTTCAAAGTGTGGTGCAAACCATAAGAACTGTCCTAACGGGAAAAAAAAAAAATCATGAACCTCAGGCTTATACATAGGCTTGAGTTTCATTCATAGGACTCTGCTCTTACATGCATATTGGTATACTTATAGTATGTTTGAAAATGTACTCATACTCACTGCTAAGTCCAGAGAGGAATTCAATTTCTCAGCATCTTCTTGCTGTTTCTAAATATGCTTCCAGCCCACCATAACAACAAAACAGGTTCCAGACATTTGCAGGAGCCAGAATCACCCTACGTGGCATATTGTCATGTTGAAAATTTAATCTTTCTTTCCAAACCTTTCTCTTTCTCCTTCTATCTCTCAAGGAATGGATAAACTTTCATCAGCAGATGTTCAGTAAAGGTCAACACATTTTTAAATACGAGCAAAATTACTCACTAAAGAATAAAATATGCTAAGTTCCCTGACAAAATGTAATCAATCACTACAGTCTTCTTTGCCTACCATATTAAAGTATATTTTAAAACGATTGCAAGCCTAAATAAAGCAAGGATGTGCAAGGAGTTTGTACAAGGGATTGTCAGTCAAAGCCCTGATTATGTAAGGAGAAGCCTAGAACTTGCTTGCGGCAGCTGATGTATGAGGATTTTTTAAGGTCAGGTTTGAAACTTCTGGTACCTGGCCATCACTAGTGTTTAAAAGTTAGCATATTTGAGTGATTATTCCAAATTGGTGGATTTTTTTTTTTTTTTCCTAGACAACTCATTAACAGCAGCAGCAGACTTTTGCAAGGACACAGAGACATTCACCAGATTTTTATGACACCTGATTGGCACTTCTGGACAATACTGCATCATAAATATGTAAATATAAACACATTTATTTTTCTATGGTGCAAGCCCAAGACTTCTATAGATGTCTTTTCCAATATCTGTATAAAGTACAGTGGTGGTTTTCCAGCATACAAAAATACCTTTTGCTCCAGAAAATAGAAGTATACAATATATAAGAGGAAGAGGAGAAATTCCTTTATTATTACTGCTGATATTCCAGGCCTTTTGGCACCTCTTTGGAAAATGATGTTCCTGCTCATTTAAATCATCATGGGAGCTTTAATTACCTTCAGACTGAAATATCTCATCAAAAAACCTAGCAACTCCAGCACTATTAAGCTCTTAAAACGTATGGAGATACTCTTTAAAAATTGATTTAGAGTGCTACTGAATAAAAAAGAAATGAAATTAAACAATGCTATTAAATGCAGAGCACCAGTGTCAATGTCTCAATTCTAGCCACTTGCTAATTTGATGAGAACAACAGAAGATGATTAATTTTCCTTTTGTAGTGATAATTGCCAACAAGTTCCTTCTGTGAAATTAAAGACTGAAATCCAAGGAGGCACAAAGAAACATGCTATAAATCAAGGGAACCATCACAGGTGTCTGGAATTTTCTACCAGACAAAGTTGTGCAGGCAAAAGCATTGGGGTCATTAAAAATCATG
Organism: Ramphastos sulfuratus; assembly: GCA_013399055.1. Lineage (NCBI taxonomy): Eukaryota > Metazoa > Chordata > Aves > Piciformes > Ramphastidae > Ramphastos > Ramphastos sulfuratus. Next base: position 57,696 of record WBNM01039639.1, read on the forward strand.
ATAGCATCTTGTGGTTAATGGAGTACTACAGAAGAAGGAAATGAGCCTTGAGAAACTGAATGCCCTTTACTCAATCCCAAAACATTATTTCTTCTTGTCCTTATGTTCTAAATTAATATCTTGTTTTCCAACCAATGTAGCATTTCCATTACAATCACATGCCACTTTGGTTTAGCAGAATCATTAACCAAGCTATTTACATCAATTACCAGGCAACCCTTGTCCCTGTATTACTGCTAATTCCCTTGTCTGAAAGGTCTCTATAAGGAAACAGCATGTCAGGGAGATCCAGAAAGTGCTGTTAATACCATCACTGCCTAACCACTAATCACAGTACCCCAAGAGCTGCAGACCATAATGATCTGTGGTTTTACATTTGTATTTACTGTTCACTTGTTCAGCTAACCACACAGAAGTTGCTGGAGCAACAGAGTACAGAAATAGACTCTCCATAGAGCAGAAATAAAAGCCAGATCTGAGAGTAAGACAAGAAGTTGGCAGGGTCTCTGCAGTCCTATAGACACCTCTGCATACATCAGCATGTGCTGAAATAGTCCAGTCCTCAGCAAATGCCATGGAGCAGCTGACATTTAGGTGATGAGGGCACAGTTATATCAGAATTCACCTGAGACACAGATTTTACCCAGAGGTTTTTCCTGGTAGTGACAGGTTGTTTTGTCATTTTTTTTCCCAGATAAACAAGCTAACAGTCAGTCTTGAAATTACTCTGAAGCTAAAGAATCAAGCTCCATCACACGGAGCAAAACAATGATTTTCACAACAGCAGATCTCAGACTGTAAGCTGATTCTATGGCAATTGCAGAAGAATTTGACATGTGATGGTAGGCGCCACTGGAAAACCTTCATCAGCTTCTAGCACTGTGTACATTGCTAGTAGCAATCACTGATTACTGCAAAAACTATTTACTGTCTTGAGGTTTCCAAGGGCTCTGTGTTTTTCAGGGAAGGCTGGTAGAGGAGTGGGAAGAACAGGATGTTTCATACCTGAACTACATAATTGGAGTCATGACCTTTGTCAAGATCAGTTTTCAGATGTTACAAATTTGTAACTAAATTTATTTCTACAGGCAATTTTAAAATAGAACTAATGTTCCAGCTGCATATTCAATATTATTTTATTCAATATTATTCAGACAAAAAAAAAAAAAGGTAAAACTGGGGACAGAATTAATTTCTATTGTGATTCTGCCCTGCATTTCGATTCCTACCTCTGATTGCCTATCTCCATCTAAACCCTCAAAATTAAACTTTTCAAAATAGAAATGCATTTTTATTATTTGGAACCTGCTATTTTATATCTTCTTCAGGGATTGATCTACCTCATTGTACAAAGGCCAGAATGTCTGGCAAATGTGTGGGGCTTGAACTCCTCTATTTCTGAAAAAAAAATAGACTAAGACACTGAACCAATTTTTCCCAAAGGAAAAAGAAATGCAGCCTATCCCAAAGGAAAAAATGGTTCCTCAGACGTTGTGAGACTGCTCTGATAATGTGNACCGTACATACTACAAATATTAAGTAGGAATGAGACTATTCTCCTGGCATTAAATGTCTTTTCTCACAGTATCACAGTATAAGCAAGGTTGGAAGAGACCTCAAAGATCATCAAGTCCAACCCATTACCACAGACCTCGAGACTAGACCATGGCACCAAGTGCCACGTCCAAACCTGCCTTCTCAGTAGCTGCACTATATATACCATATATTATGTATTATTTTAGTACAATATAGTTACAGTATTGTTATCATATTGCATATGTCAAATTGCTATACCAGTTTAACTTTCTGTTTCACTGTCCTGTATTATAGTAACACAAATTGCNTTTATATCTTCTTCAGGGATTGATCTACCTCATTGTACAAAGGCCAGAATGTCTGGCAAATGTGTGGGGCTTGAACTCCTCTATTTCTGAAAAAAAAATAGACTAAGACACTGAACCAATTTTTCCCAAAGGAAAAAGAAATGCAGCCTATCCCAAAGGAAAAAATGGTTCCTCAGACGTTGTGAGACTGCTCTGATAATGTGCCAGTTTGTTTGAAATGCAGAGTGGAGGCCACATGAACAGACAGTGAAGTCAGTCTGCTGACTTCCTCTCAGGCTGAACTTCTTGGATCTCTAAGTGCTGGTTAGATGGAGCTTCCATCTCCAGAAGCAACAGACACTCTGGGCAGCTGCACCCTGGGCACTTAACAGAAATTTCTGTTTCAGAATGATTGCAGTGATTTTTTCCTGAATGCTTTGATCCATTTAAATCATAGAATCATAGAANCAGTAGCTGCACTATATATACCATATATTATGTATTATTTTAGTACAATATAGTTACAGTATTGTTATCATATTGCATATGTCAAATTGCTATACCAGTTTAACTTTCTGTTTCACTGTCCTGTATTATAGTAACACAAATTGCTATACAGAGCTCAGTGTTCCAGTCCTTCTAGGCTTTGACTTCTCTTCTGGACTCTGTCTAGCTTGTTCTGTCTCAGATTGTTGGCTGAAAAGCTGCTGGAAAAATACTTAAATGTAAATGTTAATGCTTCCTTCAACCTTCTGAATTATCTGTATTTTGTACAAAGTGAACTCCATAGAGGTTTACACAGTGGAAGGGCAGAGGGTAAAAGATGTGTTCAGACTTTTGGGAGCCCATACCAGTCTTAAGCCTTTCCATATGTAGACTCTTCAATAACGTGATCTGGTCAAAGGTGATGCTTGTAGCTAAAGAAGAGCTAACAATAGCCTGAAGCTATGACAGAACAGAAAATACAGCCCAAAGCCATGCTGCATGTGTTGATAACCAATCACAGAAAGCAGCTTTGATCTTTATTGAACTGCATAAAAGTTATAGAGTCCTATCAGCAAGGACTAAGCAGAAAAACCAGCTATTTCAGCAGCTCACAGAGCATAGGTGACAAATACCAAGGCAGCCAACAATTTCATGTTTTACTTAAAACTCATCTGAATTTAATTATCTTTACATGAACTTTCTGATGTGCCTCAGTCTGAAGTTCAGGAGCACGTGAAAGAAGACAGCATGACCACAAGACGTCAGAAGTGAATAAAAATAGTGGCTCAAGTACAGAATTTTACCATGCATTCACACATAAGAAAGCTAGAAGAAACCAGTGTGACCATTAATTTTGTTACAAATAGAATGCAGTCTGCAGAGCTTCCCTTGGATTTTTTTTTTTTTTTGCTTTTAGTTTGCCCATGTGGGTTCACTACACTTACTAACCAAAAAAAATCCAACACCTAATCTAAAACCACCTCATTTGACTATGGAGAATGAACCAGTCTCTGATGTATTTTTTCAAACACTTGCAGGGGAAAGGAGGTACCTTTGTTATCAACCATCTAAAAAAATGTAAAAATAACCCAAACAAAACAGATTAATTTGATGGGATCTACTTTCCATAAACCTTTGTTCAGCAATATTATTTTCATTTAACCTATTCATTGTATGAATTAATAAAATATTATATTGGTTCCATTTTTTTCCCCTCAGTATCAGTGTGCTGGTTTGAGGCTAATTGGAATATTTTAATAGAGAAAATTATACTATAGGCTGTGAAAAGGAAACAATGGTGATGTCTACTTCACTCATAGGCTTGCTGAGATGTTTAAGTACTCAAAACATAGATAAGTCAGAGTCTCTGGGGCACAGCATCTTGGGCAGTCTAGCTTCTTGCTTTCTCCTCTCTGCCGAGTAACCTCACTAACCACTTTTCTTCTAATCCCCCCTGGCTGATTCTCCAAACTCACCTTGCATGTAAGGCAAACCTTGGGGTAAGGTATAGGGGTGGGGAGAAGGTGGAAGGGTGGTTGGGAGCCCCTCCTGGGGTCTCTGATTTCTGAGAGGGGTGTTGTGTTTCTGTATTACCTTTAACTTGTATATTTCTGTAAATATTCCAGTATATAGTGTATTTATCTGCTTGTATATTGTGCTGAGCTGTAAATAGAGCTTCAGTCCTTAACTTCCAGCCAGCTGAGTTCTAGTCTGGGTCATTTAACAAAGTGTGGGGGGGGGGGAACTCCCAAACCATCACAATCAGAAAGATAAATGTATACCTTGTTCTGCTATCCCCCTAATCTTATTAAATACTGACCTGATCTTAGTCTGCTTTCATTTCTCCAAACCTTTCCTGGTATTCTAAAGCTTACTGAAAATCAATAAGAATGGCCCCGAGTTTCTTGGCCAAACCCCTTGGAAGTCCAGGATCAGCCTAACTCGATTTACCAATTTAAATCTGACAGATTAATGCCTGCTGTTTAGCATCTGCCATAATTATCACCATTATAGGAAAATATTTTATCATTACATGATAATTTCTCATCTGTGGAAATATTTTTGCATAGCATCTAGTAAAATATTCTTACACAGTCTCCAATTACTCAATATTTTTTGGTTTAGTTCTTTCTCTACAAGCAACGTGACTCATAATTATTTCAAGCTTTATGAAGTCTGCTCTTTTAAAAGTGCTGCTATACATCCATGACAGATTTGGACTTTATTCTGTGTGCACATTACAAATATAATCTAGCTATAAACTAGATTATAATCTAGCTATGTTGCACAGTCAACATAGAGCAGGGATGGCATCCAGAGGGACCTGGACAGGCTGGAGAGGTGGGCTCAGGCCAACCTCATGAAATTCAATAGGGCCAAGTATAAGGTCCTGCACCTGGGTAGGCACAATCCCAAGCACAAATCCAGGCTGGTTGGGGAATGGCTGAGAGCAGCCCTGAGGAAAAGGACCTGGGGGTCTGGGGTGATGAAAAGCTCAACATGAGCCTGCAGTGTGTGCAGCCAGCCCAGACAGCAACTGAGTCCTGGGCATCAAGAGAAGAGTGGGCAGCAGGGCAAGGAAGGGGATTCTACCCCTTTACTNCTCATAAAATACCACAGGCCTCTGTATATCAGTCCTTTGATAAAGCAGTCTTTTGTTCTCAACAACCTAGTTTTGTGCAAAATGTGCACTTGCTTTTTATCTGTTTTCAGTATCGAGCTAATGTTGACCACTAGGCAGGCAAATGTCTCGAGTTGCGGTTTCACAAGGAAATCTACACAGTTCTCTCCTCCAGCACTGTTCTGTGGTCTCTAGGGAGACCTAATAGTAGCATTCCAGTACTTGAAGAGGGCCTATGAGAAGGCTGGAAAGGGATTGTTTACAAAGGCCTTTTAGTGGTAGGACAAGGGGCAATGGCTTTAAATTAGAGGAGACCAGATTTAGATTGGATGTTAGGAACAAGTTCCTCACTATGAGGGTAGTGGAAAACTGACACAGGCTGCGCAGGGAGGTATTTGAGGCTCCATCCTTGGAGATATTCAAGGTCAGGCTCAACGGGGCTCTGGGCAACCTGATTTAATGGAGGATGTCTCTGCTCACTTCTGGAGGATTGGGCTAGATGACCTTTGGAGGTCCCTTGCAATGCAAACCATTCTATGATCCTGTGAGGTGTCATGCAGTGCCTTTAAATTGCATTCTCATGGTTACCAATGCCTCATATTTGGATGATTTTAAGAAGTAACAGTAGAAGTACAACTTGTCCTTTGGTTACAAGGATCCAGGATACTGTCCGTTGCAGCCTGGGAGGGTCTTGTTTTATTTCTTAAATGTACAGTTCACAGCAAGAACTATCTGTCCTTGTTCTTCCCATTTTTCTCAGGTTATAGTCCACAGTGAGGCTCATCTATGTTCTTTGGGTAAGGTGGAGAACTTCACTGAAATTTGCTTGATTTTCTTACAAGTTGTTTAATTGATGTAGCCTGGCCACGTCTAGTTTCTCTTAATCTTCAGAAGCATCTCTTGAAACTTTCATATGTGATACATGGATCCTACAAGCTTTGAGAGTACTCTCAGTGGTATTTAAAGAATTCACATCCCTCTAAGAGCATCCCTTTAAGTTGCACGTTAAGGTAAGTAAAATTTGAAGCAGAAAACTAAATGCATACCTAGGAAATATCATAGGTAAATCAGAGACTGAATGTGCAGCCACAACCTCCCTGGGCAACCTGTTCCAGTGTCTCACCACCCTCACTCTAAAGAACTTCCTCCTAACATTCAGTCTAAACCTCCCCTCTGGCAGTTCAAACCCATTGCCCCTTGTCCTTTCATTACAAGACCTTGTAAATAGTCCCTCCCCAGCCTTCCTGTAGGCCCCCTTCAGATATTGAAAGGCTACTCTAAGGTCTCCTGGAAACCTTCTCTTCTCCAGGCTGCAGAGCCCCAACTCTCTCAGCCTATCCTCATAGCAGAGCTGCTGCAGCCCTCTGAAGATCCTTCTTTGCTTTCTTTTTTTTTGGAAGAACTACACCACTACTACATGTAAGTCACTACTAATGTTTATCAGGTGTAACATGAAGTGTTAACCATTAACGTGAATCATTCACCATTAAGTTGCTGCTGTTTTTAAACTACTGTCCTCACCAGAGTGTGCATGCAACAATCCTGTCTGTGGTCGTGTTCTGCTCTTGGCAGTTCTCCTTTGGGGTGAATGGAACAACCACTGGCCAGAAAGATAGATTCATGTGTGCGAGAAAATGGAAAGAGGTAAAAGCAAAAGGAGCTGACTGGAAAATGGAAAGAGGACAAAGAACCTGGAGCCACTAAGTCTGGGGTCTGTTGCCTGCCCAGACCCTGCGGTAAACAAGGTACACAGGGTTGCCTTGTGCAAGGCTGTGTTCTGCCCTAAAAAGTGTAAAGCAAGCCTATGGCTTCACCTAATATGGTCAGTCTTGGCTAACTGCCATTTGATTTGCTATCCTGTGTCCAAAGGCCCATTAGTCTCGGGCTGTATGGATAAAAGGAGATNTAAAACAAAACATCACCACATACCCCAAGTTAGTGAAGTCAGTGGAAGCCTTTTGGCTGACTGCAGTGAATTTTGGATAGGGTCAAATTGTGTGAAGAGGTGAATGTTCTTATATGTGGCTATCACTTAGCACCACGTTTTTATTCTCCCCAAACTTCCTTCTAAAATGTTGGTCACCTGCTGGTTCAGCAGCAAATTGCTGTTTCATGGTTTTTGTGGAGTTTTGATGGCTCATGTTTCTATGTCTCTTAGGTTACCTGAACTATTTTGGAATTTATTGGAAAAGAATAAGATGATGGGAATTAGCTGCCTGGACAAGTCAGCTGAAAATTGCTTTTCAAACTCTTTTTTGAAACTGGGAATTTGTAATAGAGGGAAGTACCTCTTGAATATGTGCAGGTGGGTTCCTCTGCTTGGGTGGGGAAGTATTGGTGTGGTGTATTGCTGGAAGAATCAATTCTGAGAAAGAGGGCCTGTTTCCAAGAGCACTGCTGTGCCTTAGGGAATCTTAAAAATAGAAATTCTATGTCCTGCTGAGTTGGAAGCTTCTGTAAATTATATACTAGGAGCAGCAGAGGTAGGTTCGGGAACTTAAGAAACACGTGGTAGTTCTTGAAATCTTGTGTTTGCTGTGATACCTCAGAGAAGTTTTGATGTACTTATTAGGAGTGTATTCTAATCCCACCTGTGGTTTCAGCTGGCTCTGGTATTCTTCACTGCCTGCTTTAAACTGTTATGGAGCATTTCTGTGCATGCTGCTAAACAGGTGCCATCCATCACTTCAGAGGTGGGTGAAGTTGTTCCTGTGTAGAGATATATCTTGTAAAGCACATTAGGATCCTTTGGGATGAAAGGCACTATTTAAATCTGAGACTTTATTATTGTCTGTCCCCCTCTACAAATAAATCATCTCACAAAATGACTGTGGAAGAAATTACTCTTGCATAAATGAATTCATCCTGTTCTCCCACAGAGAGATGAGAAAAACTTTATAATAACTATCAAATTGTTTTACAACCAAAATATTGCAATGCTTGAGCAGTTTCCTACTTGTGACTTTGATAATGAGTTTTTGAAAAGTAACAGAAAATATTTGCAGAAATTGGAAAATAAGATTAGCATATCTGTTATGTAGGATTCTTTGTTAAGTCAAGCTGTTTCTTGTTTGGGTGATAATAGCTGTGCCTTTGTTAATTATTATTTCATATTGCTATTATTAGGCTATTAATAATTTATAGTAAAAGCTGCTTCTCTTTTGCTATGTAAATATTTTCATTCTTATTCATCAGTCTCTTATTCCATTATTAATGTGATTCATAAATACATTGCATTTAGATCATCTTATAGGGGAAGAGATATTTGCTACTGTATTTTCCTTTTTGTTTGGGTGTGAAATAAAACAAGTGTGAAGGCAAAGGGTTGTACCCACACCTCTGAAACAAAGCAGGGGTATGATAATGGATGAATAACTCTTACGTTCCCTTGGGTAAATGGTTATTTGTATTTCATAATTTATCAATCTATTGCATTTGCTCTTTTCAGTATCATAGGAAGAATGTTAGACAGCAGGACTGTAGTGTGTTCAGAAAACCTTGCTGCAAGATTCTATCTCCAGCTTTCCCAGATTTTCAGTGGTTTTTTTTCAAGTTACCAGAGCCAAGTTATTAAGTTATTCTGGATAGCAGAGTCTGAGGAGTTTACAGGAAACCTACTTCAATGTAATTTCACTCCACAATGTGGGAAAAAACCCTCAACCAAGCAACAGAAAACCTCTTGAAAGAGTTCAGGAATTACACAGTGCAGTGGGCCTCAAGCAGAACAGAGGCTTTTGTCTGTAGGCTGGTTCTTCATGTCTACCCCAGATTGCCCCTGAGTAAAACTGTGTTGCCATCTGGCTTTCGAGTGATGTAAATGAGATGAAAAATGGAAATATGAAAAGGAAAAGGGCCTTAAATCTCAGCACCTTTCATGGTACTGGCAGGGCTGGCACATTGGCAGTCTTTATAACACCGTTGTGGTGGTTTGGTCCTGGCTGGGGGCCAAATGCCTACCAAAGCTACTCTACCACTCCCCTTCTTAAATGGACAGGGGAGAGGGGAAAATAAACAAAAGCCAGTTATAAGATAGAAGCAATTTAATAATGACAATAAGCAAAGCAATAGACTGCATGGAAGTAAAAGCAAAGAGAGATGTCCATCAGCAGACGACGTTGGGCCTTGGGAATCAGAGCTCTTTACACTTGGTGGCTGCTTTCGGAGGACAGACACCATGGACAAATCTCCCCAAACTTCCTTCTTGCACTTTGTTCTTATATCTGAGCTGGTGTCATATGGCGTGGAACATCCCCTTGGCCAGTCTGGCTCAGATGGTTCGACTGTGTCCTCCCAGTGTACTCCTGGGGTGGGGAGATGTTGGAAAAACCCAGCCTGGGTGCTCAGCTTACCAGCAGCCAAAACCTTGCTGTGTTATCAACACTCAGCTACAGCACTGTGAAGCACAGCACCAGAAAGATGCTTTGACTAGAATTAACCCCAGCTCAGCCCAAACCTACTACAACCATTCCCAGGTTCCCTTTACATTCATACTTGCATATTAGCAAGAACCAAGAAGGTACTGAGCACTGAGGCCAGGCACCAACATTACGGTCACCTGCACCATCTGATCCCATTTTAAGTTTTATAGTAGTTAGTCAGGATGTGTGGGATCTGCTTCTTTTGGAGGGCTATTTCCAAACTTCATTTCTCTCATTCCTACTTCCTTTGAATATGAAGTTTAAAAATGGACATTGTCACTTTAAGTAACTACTTGTGCTTACACCAAAATGACAGTTTCCTTACATAGCTCATTTATGGACATCTACATGGTTTTATGTTTCATGCTTTATGTGATTTTTAAATAACATTTGTACTGTCACTCATGACCAGTTAAAAAAATCATTTCTCCTTCACTCTTTAGAAAGGCTTTTTTGTTTCCTATATCTCCTCAAGAGCCTTTCTCTGCAGAATTCTTGCTTGGCTGAGGCTGACCAGAGTTCTGCACTACGCCCACACAGAGCCAAAGCTGTACCAGTCACAAGGCCTCACTACTCTTCAGACTCTCCCCCTTCTGCAAATATCAGGGCTAGAACAGCTGAGAATGATGATTGCCTTTCTTGTGACCACATTCCCTGTCTTCAGCTGGAGAGTTACCAGATCACTGGGATTCATATCAGTTATCCTCCCAACTGCCAAGTTGTACCATTCACTTCTGCCCTCATAACCTGAGCCTCAGCTTTGCTGTGACAGTGCCTGCCTCCATGAAGAGACACCAGTGATCACCACAGCCAGTGCCCAATGTGCATGTTTGCATTCTGTCTTATTAAATGTCATAACATTATTCCAGTCCTAAAATTTACCACATGTTCATTCAAGGCTTTAATCCTACTTCATCCAGGCAATTCCCTTGGATTTTCTGACAGCAGCAGCTTGCATTAGCCCATTCCTAGGTTTTGTGTTAGTAAGAGGAAAACTGTCATGTGGAAGGTACTTTGTGTATCATGGGGAATGTCTGTGTTCAGGGATTGCTCATAATAATCATTCCATCAGCCCCTACCTATCAAAAATCAACATCCAATAGAATGATGATTAGATTAATATAATTTAGGTCTTACACAAGGGAAGTGTAACAAGGAGATTCTTTAAAAAATAAACAAACTCCCACTTCTCTACCAAACAGGTGTTTTTTTTATTAGGAGTTATAAAGAAACAACTCCCTGCACTCTTTGGTCTTGATATTTCAGGTGTTTGTAAGTCCAAAAGCAAAAAAAATGTTAAATTTAAAGCAAACAGAAAGTAGTTTTATGTCACCTTAATCTGTACTGTGACATAAGGCAAAAAGTGCCTTATTTTTGCACCTGGTGTTTAAAACTGCTTCACAAAAGATAAGCAGGAGATAGTGAAGAAAAAGTGGGATTCTCTTGCAGACATCAGCAGCTTCAACCCCAAGCACCTGGATTTCAAGTCAGCAAGAAATCACATATATGGGTTAATAATCACATTTTAGGTTAGTGTGTTTTCATGTCTGTTTTAAAACTTGGCTGCGTTTGGAAGCAGATACATTCATGTTTTTAGGGAATTCTTTCCACCTTCTCGAGAATTCTTGTTCTCTTCTTCTCCCTCCCCTTTCAAGATTCTCATGTGTTCATGTTAGATCACTTGGATAAAAGCTAAACTGGCCTGGGAAAGGCAAGACTGTAGCACTTGGGATGATACAGCAGCTTTCCTGAGGTTTCAATTCTCTGAGGAAGACCTGAGTGCAAAGCCACTCTCCCACCTCTTTGACTTCTGTGCTGGTCTGTGCACTTTCCAGTAACTTCTGGTGGGGTAGCATGAAGAATGGAGCTGTCTTTGAGGTCCCCTTCAGAGGTCTGTAGCCAAATGACATCTCTCTCCTGTGAAAATACCCACAAGAGAAGACATCTGGGGGAAAGGGCAGGGAGTGAGAGTTCAGAAGTCTCCTTAAAGGTTTATGGATTTACCTCAGTGTTCCAAAATAAAAAAGGAGATGTTGTGTGAGCTGAGATCTGTGTAGAGAACTTGCCAGACAGTGACAAAGTTTTGATCTGAGCAGCAAACACCATCATATGCAATGATGTGAGTCTGGCCAAGTGGGTGGAAAATAGGATCTGTTTCTGAGTGGGTGAATGATGAGATCTGTTTCTGTGTATTTCTTTTTCAGCTATGGGTTTGCATATCTCTAATATGTGCAGCTGGCAGAGCACAAAATCCAGTGACCATTTTAGTTTGAAACATTCCATTTAAAGCGCCTCTAGATTTTGGGAATGCTCTGAAACTTGGCTGCCTGTATCAAGGTTTTGACCTATGTTGGTTTCCATTGCTGACACTAGAATGCATATGCTTTGAAGTTTATCATAACAGTAGTTGAAATGCCAGCATGTGAGGGAAAAGTCAGCTGGAGCATTATTCAATTATGGCTTATTACTGACATGACAAAGTTATTTGTCTCTTTATATGTAAACAACATGACACCACTACTTTCTCTATTAAGAGTCTGTATTCATGAAAACTGACTTAGCATTGTGAAGCAAATGCAGTATCAATGGCCCTCATCTGCTAATACTGTCATAACTCATCATTTAATGCCTTAATACTTATTGGTAAAAGCTGTACATACTTAATTGTTCCCTTTTGCATCCATTCTTGTAGCACAACTAACTAATGCCATCCAGTGGTAATGGTACAGCATAAATTGAGTATGTCAGGCTTGCTTACCTAGGGTTGAACAGTGCTGTTCATTGTTCCAGCTGTTGCACAGCTTAATTAACCTGAAAAATACACTAATGAGTGGTAAGTTGTTCATTCCAGCAGATGGCAAAAGCAGGGAATAGATTTTAGAAGTGTGAGTGACTCTAAGACCTCTCTGTTATATAAACTAAACTAGTCAAGCTGAGCAAGATTGCCTTCTTGGGAGGAGTGTGGGTGTTGAATTTTGAAGCAAAATTATTTGTCACCTGAGATTTTACTTTATTTATTCATTTTTTGACAAGATATTTTACCCCAGGCGAAAGCCCGAGGTGCAGGTCGTTAGGTTTTGTTGGGGTTGGTTTGGTTTGGTTTGGTTTTCTTATGATGGAACATTACTCATATAAAAAAATTTACTCAGTTTTAGTTATTTGTGGCAAAAATGTGTTCATGTGTGCAAGAAAAATGGATCTGGTTTCTATTAACCATATTTTGAGTGTCTACAAGACATGGCTGTCTATAGCAATATTTAATCTTCTGTCTTTAATACATGGAAAAATGGCCCCACTCTACACACTTAATGAATGCAAAATACTTTGAATGTTTGTGATGGTTTGGGA